>CBMN010773437.1:0-10418 GCA_000582825.1 Hordeum pubiflorum | reverse complement strand
AAAGGCCCTCTGAAACCGGAACTGATGCCCTGATTTCTACTAGTGGGAAGGGATTGGCTCTGCTTACCATGTAAGAAAAGCGAGAAGCGTCGTACCCTACCGAGGGCGACGTGTGCATGTTAAATAACCAGGAGCTGATCACTGGGGTATGCGTACAAGGTTGTCGCAATTACAAACGTGAAGGACAAGGGATAGAGAGAAGAGACATTCGGTTACAGAGGATAACAATCTATACCGAACTAACTATGCTAACTTGATCTCCAAGTGTCCTCCTTGTACACGCACGCACATATGTTTAACATCACTCAGTCCCAACCTGCGTGTTGGATCGAGTGAGAAAAGATTTTGATTGTGTGTTTTCTCAATAAATAAATAAGTATATTTTAGCATCGGCGGAATGGCAATATTATCCATGATATTTTTCTATTGCAATGAGGGCAACCGTATATATGTTGTGTTGTGTATGCATCTTGTTGTTTGCGCGCGCAAAAGGGGATAGTGGCCCTAAAGCACATGTTACGCATAGAAGAACAAAATAATGGACCACTTCAACCTAAGGCTGCCATCGGTTGTTGAAAGACAAACAATTGGGATTGAGTAGAGGAAGCACACATCACTCAAGGGCTGGCAGTGGCATTCTTTGCACTACATCCAGATCATCTGCAGATTCGGTTCCCAAATTTGGTGAAGCAAAATGTGCTCTTTGTATTGGTTTACTCTAATATCTCGGAAACAAAAGAGTGTAGAGTATGGACTGCTTCGCCCACGCAACAAATGACCTTTGTATATGCATAGTGTCATTGTGTGGTGGTGAAAAGACTTCCGTTTCGAATATATAGAAGTGGTGATTCCCCTGCTACCAAAGAGCTCCTCGGGTCATTATATTGCCATGAGCATTTGCATTATTATGGCATGGTGGATCATCATGCTTATTGTGTTATACGGAAATGCAGTCCGTACCCGCTGGATATCCCCCATTCACCTCTTCAAAAAGGAAGCGTGGAACTCTGAAATGTGAATCCAGAGCTCCCAGTACATGGCGACAGTTGCATGATAAAACAGGGGAAATCTGGTACAGAGCTCCTATATTAAATCGCAGTTGTGTACCTGTATCTCAAATCGATGATGCATTAATCTCTCTTCATACTTTTTTTTCCATGAGTGCTGCTATTTCTCTGTGAATTTGTTCGGTTGTTCTTCGTTCCAGAACTCTGATAGCCGACGTGGTGTTAGCTGTAGGCTGAACCCTTTCTTAGATTTTCTGTATTTTTCTGCACCTGGATGCTAGAACTTGCTCGCTATCGTCGAAATAGCGGAACCCCGGTTTTTTGTCATGTTGAATAAATCCAAAAAATGTATATATGCATACATTCTGGTTTTGTTTTTTGCAGTGGCATACATTCTTGATTGATTTGCAACGAGGCACAGACCACACTACACCGCAAAGCGATCATGCATGCACGGCCTCCGTGTTGCTCCTAGCAGGGCCTCTGATGTTATTATGCTTGATTGTGCCACACCGCCGGTAGCTGGGGAGCTGCGCCTGGTTGCTTTGGCATCATTCCTCTATCATGTGTCAGTTGCTGCTTCCGTCGAGCTGACTGTGAATGCGCTGCCGCTGCTTCTTGTGATGCTTCTGCTACTGCTTCCTGCTCCAGTGCCTCTACCACCACTGCATATTGATGAGTCATCATGGCGGACTGCATTTGCATTGCCCCTAATGAACTGGACAAATAAGGGAGCAGCTCGATTGAAAGTTGACAACAACAATGGTAGATGTTTCGGCCCTGCAAACTCCGAATAGTTGTCTAAACCATATTTGATGAAAGCCATGACCATTTATTTTCCTGGAAAAAATTTAATGGTCTCCATAAGGGTCTAAAATGATGAATCACGCTTTGGTTGGTTGTAATACCAAATGTTGTGAACCATATCCAGAATGCATGCCTTTGAGCTCTGACAGAGCATGTACTGGACCACAGAGATTTTTGAACCTTTGCTTAATAATATGATTGCATGCATCACTCTGATGCAGAGACCGGGGGTTATTCTTCTTTTCCAAAAAAATTAAAAAAAGAATGCATGCCTGCAAGGGATTCCGTAGACATTGGTTTACATGAACATGGACACATGTCATCCTTATATAACGGATGCTCAGGACATTGGCCTTGACCTTTCCTATTCTGCTAATACGACTAGACTTCCTTATACAATTGACTTCTTTCTCATTGATTCCTTGTTAGGTCCTAGCAGGAGAGGAATCTCTACATATATCCCTCAGTTATCCATCAGAGCAACACAAGTGAAGGGCACAGTCCGTTATCCAACGGTGCACTTGTGATGCCAAGATCCAACATCTGCTGTAATTTGGCGTATTGCTTTAATTACAGTCAGTTAAACTATGGACCTTGTTTAGGCCATTACCTAAGAAAAATTAGACAAAACTTAGTTCCGAGAAGTAGAGCCGATTACTCAACAATCCCGCATTTTCCCCAAAATCCCACAAATCTTAGTAATCCCGCATTTTCCCCAAAATCCCACAAATCTTCGTCGGTTCTTCGATCTATTCCTTCCAAATGTTTTGGTCCTAGACCAGGCTCCCTTTATTGGCTCAGATATTTGGTGAAGCAAAATATTCTTATTGTATTGGTTTACTCTAATATCTCAGAAACAAAAGAGGGTGGAGTATGGACCGATTCACCCAGCCAACAAAGGACCTTCATGTACGCATTGTGTGGTGATGGGAGAACTGCTCCTTGCATATATATAGTCTCGATTCCCCTGCTACCAAAGAGATCATCAGGTCATCATATTGCTATGATCATTAGCATTACTATGGCATGGCAGATCATCTTGCTCAAAAATGCCATTTTAACTGCTGGAATCAGCCGTACACCTCTATCGAAAAGAAAAAATGGGAACCTGAAATCAGAATCTAGAGTTCCCAATCCATGGCAACAATTGCATGATAAAACGAGGGAAATCTGGGTCCAGAGCTCCCGCCTCTATATCACAGTTATTTGCCCCTGTATCCCAAATCGATGATGCATTAACCCCTCCTCGCTGAAAACTTGAACTTTTTATTTAAAAGAGAAAGAAACCTGAACTCAATCCATGACTTAGACAGGCAAGCCAATAAATTATCTTGCACACACGGAAGACGTTGAGCCCATAGCATGCAGCTTAATGAACTCCAAAGAGCAGCAACAACTTAAGCAGATGCAGTATCGATAGATCCCCGTCCAGTTACATAGGCTATGGTCTTTCCAGGTGTAGGAGGAGGTATAGGCCATTGGAGGTTCACAAAAACTACAGCACAAAGAGTTGATGAACCCACTGATATACATTTTTCCTCCCTGTACAAGATTTGATCAGGAAAAACCACATACGAACGTCGATTAGCAGGCAATAAATACACAACCGTGCACGCTGGGGCTCCTGATATTCAGATTGATTGCTATTTTTACACTTCAGAAGTACATTATGAAAACCACATATCTACTGTTGTTCAGACGTAGTTGAAACTGCAGCATAATCATATTTGACATCTACAGTGTTGCTATCTTTGGAACCGCGTTCTCTCCAACTGATCTTCCACATTTGGAGTAAGCTAACCCTGCATGACAGAGGAAAAAACATAAGTCTCATGGATACATAGATGCAAGGCCTATTCAAGGTGGTGAAGTTGTTGTCAAAACTATGTATACATGATGAATGCGAACATTGATTTTGGAAGAGAACCAGGGTAGTATTAGTTTGAATGGATAGAAGCACATCATGAAAAGTTTGCTAAGAACTAGCCGTGCAACTTTTGGTTCATGTGAAAAATACCAACAATTTAACCGCAGGTATCTAATTCTAACCTCATAAAGAGCGAAAACATCAAAATTTTGGTAAATCAGTGGAATGGCAATCTTATTGATATTTGGTAACACTTGGTGTATTTTTATGCTCAAAACAGAGCGAGCAATACCAACATCGGATTAAAGTGGTTCAATTGAACTAAAACTAAACAAAAAATAGACTCAAGCAATTGATTGAGTAAGCCGATGTATACCTGTCAGGTTCAATTGTCCTCTTTGCCAACATAAGAGTCAAGAAAACAGGTACCATCGCAGCACATAGATGTTTAAGAGTATGTCCGCTAACAATGTCATGTGTCCACCTATATATAGGTTTGTCCGCAGCCTCTTCTACTTTGGCAAGAAGGTAGAATCCTGAAATCAATTTGAAAAATCAGAACACAAGTATCTTTGTGCTTAGAAAACCTCGCAAAAAAATGTTCTTAGAAGAAATGCTTGCAGTGGCCTATGTTTAAATTGCGCTGAAATAAATGCTTCTGCATAACTCATTCTTGTAGCAACTTCATCTAAGGCCAACAACCGGAAAACAGCAATTCATACACATTTATTTCAGTTGGACTGTTGACTGTTTTATAAACCTCTAGGTAACAGCAGACATGACTGGGGAAACAGAATCATCTTGGCACCGGTCAATGGCATTGAGAGAATATAAGAACTTAAGAAGGGGAACATTCACATATAGCTATCTACACAAATAATGGAACTGCATACACCCTGGTGATATTGAGCGACAATGACACTAACCTGCTGCCCACAACCAGTAGCTTGAATGTGTATACATTGGTGGAATAACTATAGCCATCACAGGTATTACAATGCAGGGAACGAACTGGATTATTGCATATGGCCGAAGATCATCAAAGAAACTACATAACAGAGAAGAAAGTTAAGTTAAAGGATGAAAATATTTCTGAGAGAAGTACATATAAACAATCGAAAGATCTTGCCTCCAGTACAGGATGCTCAGTGCACCAGCAATAACAAGGGGTGCAAGGGACTTTGTTCCTGCCCTATCATCAACCCTTTCAATGATGAAAATGGCCATGATAGACGTGAAAGCAATCGTCATCTAGACAAATAAGCCTATATGTCAGCGCTCGAAATATTTAAAATCAAGAAAGAAGGAGCAACTCCTAGGGTCTGGGGACTACACTGTGTACATGCCATGGCACCAAGCTAGGGACTATAATTAATAGGAGATGATGATGTAAATAACATGATGATGAATGTTAGATCTACGGCACAGAAGATCTAGGAAACACTCACAGGCAATCTGTCCCAAACTAAGGTGGCATCGTTCGGGTAGAGATGGTAGTAGGATGAACCAACACCGACAGCAGTGACACCAGCATAGAAGAGCGTCCAACTCCAGAGCTCCCCCTGTGAGCTGCCAAAAGGATCAACATCACAATCAGAGTGATTCAAATCATAATTTGGGTAAGAACAGGAACCAGAATCGGTAGCGTCAGGTCAGCACCATAGCCTGAAGTAGTTCTTGTAGTGGCACAAGATGAGTCCTGCGAGACCGACAAAGAGGAAAGGTACGTTTGAGAGCACGTTCAACGTATTAGGGATCCCTGCAAAGCAAAACAAAACAGTAATGGTGAGTACTAAGACCGTTTCCTTGCTCTTGATCTGTACAATTGTTCATTAGTATCATTATCAAAGTATAGCAGAGTGGCCAAGCACTCGCGTTAGCAGCCAATTTAGCTGATATAGTCAAAGCAAAGCATATAACGCTGACCAATCAGAAGCATTCCCTTAGTGTACGAACCAATCAGAAGCATTCCATTGGTGTACTAACCAAAAAGTAGACAGTTCAGTCACTCCCCAGTTTCCCCTCTTCTCGCCTCAATCGTGTTCGCTAATCTCGCTAAATCACGAATCTAAGTGGCTAAAAAAAAGCAGGATTCGTGGGCAGTGGACAGCTAGTATAGCCAAAGCATTCCCTCTGTGGTATGAACCAAAAAAACTGGGGAATTCAGCCGAATCCACACTCCATTTGCCCCCTGATCCCCCCTTGGCAACTTCATTCTACCAATCACCAACCCAAGAGAAGAAAACAGCAGAATCTGGTCGCATGGCTTGGCTCAAGATCTGTGCCAGCCATCATCCGTAATCAACCTTCATCGGGTATGCAAAGCGGCCAAGCAAATGCATAAGCAGCCAATTTAATATCTCTATCTGATATAACCAAAGCAGCAGACATAAAGCTGACCAATCAGAAGCAATTGCTTGGTGTTCCAGTAACCAAAAAGCATGCCAAGGGAGCATAACTCAGCCGCTTCACTCGCTCCCTCCCCAATTTCACCGATCTAGCTCTAATCATGTCCGCTGGACTCGCCTTCTAAGAGACTAAAAATAGCAGAGTCTGCGGCAGCGTGCCCCCAAATCCTCCGCCATGGGCAGAGGCAGAGGCCGGGTCGGGGGCGAAGATTCAGCCAGGGGAGGCGATGGTGGTACGGGGTCAGAGATGGTTGGTTACCGACCGAGGAAGAGGGTGCGCTGGTCGGCGAAGTCGTGGTAGTCCTCGTCCTGCGGGATGGCGGGGGTGACGAGCATGAGCACCACGAATATGGCCGCCGCCGCCGCCCACGCCACCCACTTCTTCCTCCACCACTCGCCGTCCATCGCCGCCGCCCGCCTCCCGCCCGCCACCCGAAATTTTTCCCTCCCCCGTCCACTTCGGATGTTTTTTTCCTTTTGGCTTTGGGGACTCGAGTTCGTCCGCTGCACGCCGCACGGGTCGACTGGAAACCTTTTTCTATCGGAGACGGGGAGGAGGAAGCCCGGCTTGCTTCGGGGAGAGGGCAAGCAGGGGCTCGTGTGGGTCCCGATCGTAACAATCGGACGGCTGGGGTCGCGCCTGGCGCGGATCGGACGGCTGGTAGGGGCGTGCGGGAGGTGGCTGTGTCTCGCGAGCGTCCGTGGAATAGCACTGGTACGAGTGCTCTGTTTCTTAATGTTGTACGGAAGATATGACGTGTGGACTCTGCTCACTGCATGGGCTCCACGCGTGACGCCACCTCACCGGGTGTCTCTCGTAACCCGTAACTCCGTGTCATTTTTCTATACAGATTTGCTAACTGTTACCTAGATTAAAATTAGCAAAGTCTCATCAAACTCCTACGCTACTTAATTAACGAAACGAAAAATTCCTACCAGCCTCCTCGTACAATTTAACAGCGTTCGATACGAAACCGGGCTATATTAATATAGCAACAATCCGATACATGAAAGTACCTAAGAAAAAAAGAAAAACATATAAAAGGAACAAATGCCGACAACGGCGGATCAAAAAAACGAAACGACCTTGCGACCGTGGTGCCCACCGGAGATCTCCCAACAAGCTCCTAGACTCCAGAGCGTCGGTGCCAAGCAACACCTTCAAGAAGGAACGTGACGCTGACGCCGCTGCCAAGGGTTTACCCAGGTACGCGGCAAGAAGAATAGAAGGGTAGCACCCGACGCCCCAGGAAGGAATGACGACACCCTCTGGCACCACCGCATCGGTGTCGGACAGGCGACATGGATTTCTCCCGATCCCGACCATCATCCCGGGTGCTCCGAAGCACTCCGCCATACCACCCATCATCCCACGCCAACACGAGCTTGAAGCCCCCCACGCTGTCTCCCCGCGGCACCGAGATGTGGAGCCTGCACATCGAAGAAGAGGGGTCAGGACTAGGGGCAGCAGCACCGCCGGCATGCAGGAGGGTCCGACCTCCACCGTCCATCCACGATGGTAACCGAACGAACGAAACAACGGGGGCATACCAGATCCGAGGGCAGCCCCCGCCGTTGCGCTGCAGAAGGCACGCCGTTGGCGCCGCCTTCCCTCGTCCGAACTTCCCCCCTATTCTCCGTGAAGTAAGCCGCGAGGCCGCGCCGGAGCTGGCCCGCCAGGACCCAGATGGGGCCCTGAGGGCCTAGATCTGGGCCGGGGGTGCCCCGCCGGCCATCCCCGTGCCACCAAGCAGCCCTGCCATAAGGAGCAGCATCACCACCTCACTGGCCATCGGCCACCGCCGCCTGCCGATCCGCATCGCCGCCGTTTACCTGCCCTGAGAAGGCGGGCCGCGCGAGGGTAAGGAAGATCTCGCCGCCAGCAACACCCGGGCCAGATCCGGGGGCACCAGCCGACGGTGGCGGGGGGGAGGAAGTGGGGCGGAGGAGGGAGGACGGTGATGAGGTCACCTACTAGAGGTAGGGTCACGGATCGGACATCTAGGGCCCACCTAGGGCCCCGCATCAACATTAAAGTACATGGACAATAAATGCATTCAGATGCATACTCAAGATCCACTCGGATTCATCAAGTCATTCAGGCGCTCCCCCTCCAGTCGAATGAACTCCATCACTCGGACAGAAGAGAGGCGTGGACGACGTGGGAGTTCCAACGGCTGAAGACTTAACGATGTACATAAAGCTTAGTCATGACTACCGTTACCAGTAACGTCAATAGTTAGGGCTACAGTTACTAGTAACTTCCGTAGTTACTCTCATTAAATGCTCTAGTAATGGTGCCTAGCGGGTCCTGACGCACTCTATATAAGCCGCCCCCGAGCTTCTGGACAAGGGTTCAGCATTCCATTGTAATCACACCCCCCAGAGAAAACACAAGCCTCCGGGCACGAGACGTAGGGTCTTTACCTCCTCCAAGAGGGGCCTGAACTCGTAAAATCCGAGTGTTACACCTGCGCCGTAGCTAGGCTTCGCCCCCTCATTCGTATCCCTGGTACTATTGTCAGGATCACTCCCACGACAGTTGGCGTCCACCGTGCGGCTCTATGTTTAGCAAATTCCGGCGCAGGTGGATTTTTNNCCAGTCATCATGATGACACTCGGCAAAGAGATTCCTTTTGGCTCCCTCAGCTTCATCGCCGACGATTCGACGTGGCTGCAAGAAGCTCCTCTTGACACGGACGTATTGCCTGCCCGCCGCCGACGCACTTCCGTGCATCGTCGGTCGGAGTCCTACTCCGGCAGCCCGGTTCCGTACCGTTCGGCGCCCCTTCACTCCGTCGTGCGCCGTACAAGCGCTCCGGGCGCTCACGGCTCCAATGGTGGATCAAGCAGCCGTGGCACTTCAGGCCATGGCGGACCTGGTGGCCACGCTCGATTCCGACGAGCCCACCCTCGACCTATTTCCATCCTAGTGCGATGGCTCTTTCGATGAGTCCGAGTGCGAGAGCAGCGAGTTAGCTGTAGAGATTCTAATGGCCGGCCCGGCCAGAGGACCGCCTAGCTTCTCCGCAGGCAACTCCCACGGGCGGGACAGAGACGGCCGCAACGGCGATGCCGAAGACAGCTACGTCCCCCAACCTCTCTCTCGGGAGCAACGAGAAGAGCTCAAGCAGAGGAATGAGCATGCTCTGCTCACTCCCATCACCAGGACGACCCCGGAGGAGATGGCCCTGGAGACCACGTGCCAAGCCACCTTGGCTGAACGCGCGTGGCTCGAGCGGGGCTTCAAAAGTCACTCGACGACCGCGCGGCTCGGGAGCAGCCTAGCTCCAATCGAAACCGCAGGCGGTTGTTTTCGAACGACCGTCTGCGTAATTACCATGTGATGCATACCCTGCTGCAGAATTTGGCTGCCGCCACTCGGATCACGTGGGCCCCGCTCATAACGATCGGATGGCTGGGGTCGCGGCCTGGTGCTGATCGGACTGATCGGACGGGCGTGCTTGAGGTAGCGGTGTCTCGCGTGCGTCCGCGGAATAGCAGTAGTACGAGTGCTCTGTTTTTTAATGTTGTACGGAAGATATGCCGTGTGCACTCTGCTCACTGCATGAGTTCCAGGCGTGACGCCACCTCACCGGGTGTCTCTCGTAACCTGTAAATCCGTGTGTGCGGTGCAGACTACACAAATCATTTTTCTATACAGATTTGCTAATTTTTATCTAGATGGAAATTAGCAAAGTCTCATCTAACTCCTACGTTACTTGATTAACGAAAAGAAAAATTCCTACGAGCCTCCGCGTAAAATTTAACAATGTGAAGAAGAGGAGGAGCTCGGCGAACAGTAAAATCAAGAAAAAGTCAAAAAAAAGTTTAAAGAGTTTGAATTTTTTTTGTGAACAACATTGACAGAAGTTCTAAGTGCGTGCCAAAAAGAATTCAGATTCTTTTATAATTTTCTCAATTTTACTGTTCATCAAGCTCATATGAGCTCGGAGCAAAACTTTGCGTCCTAGTATCATGCATATCATCTTAATGTATAATACTACATTCATAGTACATAGTATCATAGAGCAGTATCATATATGATCTTATTTATTGTCATGCATGGCACAAAGTATCATTACATTTAACATGATACGGTATCTACCTATGTTAATATAATCCTATTTTTCTTCTTTAATTTTCTGTCATATCAGCGTGTTTGTTATTCTCGAGTGCATAATACCGGCTAAGGTACCGCCACTATGGCCAGCGTGTGGGTCTCATCGAGTCTCTCGTCTTTTTTTAAACAGTCACCGGGGGAGAGTTGCCCCACCTGATGCGGAGCATCCTACGACATCACCATGACAAGAGTCCGTTTGGCAAGTG
>CBMN010773429.1:0-11575 GCA_000582825.1 Hordeum pubiflorum | reverse complement strand
TTCATTATTCTCTTGCTTGTACCTGACCTCCTAGGAGGATTGTATTAAAACTCTACCTTTTCAATGCAATGAAACGCAAAGGTCCTTTGCGTTTTCTCGAAAAAGAAAACTTTCAAGTGATATACTGCAAGATTGAATGGAAGGGGGCTACTGGTCGTACCTGGGTAACATGCAGAATCGGAGTACTCCACCGTTATAGAACTCATATCATTGCAACATGTACTAAACTACGTACTCGTACTTAAATTGCTTGGCCGGCCGTGCTACGTCATTTGACCTTCGGAAACTACAACTGAAATGAGGTAGAAATTACAACCATTCCCTCTGCAATAAAATATGCATGGCTCAAGGCATCCCAGTGTACTCACCTACGCCATCATGCTAAGCTTTTAGCTTGAAGAAACCAACTTTATAAAATCCACGGCGGCCTTAGATTCTGGGCACAAAATACTTCACAAACCTTGCAGCACTGTCAATGGAGAGAGCATCTCAAATCATCCTCTTCCTGTTACTCATCATCCACTCTGGCGTAGCTCAGAATGCTACCACGAGTGGAACAGATGAGTTCCCCGTTGGAGTGATCCTCGACTTGGAATCATTGGGGGGCAAGATGGCGCGGACCAGCATTTTGATGGCTCTGGAAGACTTCTATACGGTCCACAGAAACTACAGCCCGAAGGTAGTTCTCCACATCAGGGACTCCAAAAGTAACAGCGTAGAAGCTGCATCAGCAGGTAAAAGTTCTGCAGCCTATCATGACAAAGAAAAACTCTTTCCTACTCCCTCCGTTGCTTACAAATATGCTTTCTCGACTTCTTATTGTCTTTGAAGTACAACTTCTTTTTATGCTGTCGTAAAAAAACAACTTATATAACTGACTTTTTTTTATCAAAAGCCCCCCCCCCCTTTTTTTTTTACTATTAAACAAGGCAAGCAAAACACAGATTACTGTTCACAGCGCTCGGGCTAAACCAAAGTAGCTGAGCCAGAAAAGTTTAAATTCCACCCTAAGCCATACATCAGGCTGGTGGAAAGGGCAAGAACTCTCAACACAGCGAGCAAAGGAATATAGCTGACTTTCATCATTCAACTTAGTACAAGCTACAGAACTGCAATATTATGAACACAGTTTTGATGGAAATCAACTGGTTATTTACCAATGTGCCACTACAAAGTTGGAAGCGTTTGATAGTAGCATTTAAAGGATTTGATGTTTTTTACTTAGGAACGAGTGTTTATTTTGGCTATATCTTTACTTTCCATGTGCTCCAAAATACTTCATCTGTTTAACAATAGACATCCAACTAACAAATGCCCATGGAAAGAACAGTTGTAAATCAAACAAATAAACACTAACAAGGCTAGTTTATTACATTCCTGTTAAACGAAGTACTTTGAGCATATATCTCCTGCTAAAGTTCAGAAACATCAAAAGGACAATGTTTGGCTATTAAACTCTTACTATTGCCAACAAATATTTACACTTCTTTGCAAGGAAATAATATATGAGTTTTACTCTCAGAAAATACATATTTAATAACCCGATTATGTTTAGCTTAGCTTTCCCTTGATGGGTTTGTTGGTCTGAGAAACCTTAACAACAAAAATGATTCCTGTCAGTTGCTACCCAGCTGTAATCTGGTTAGCCACCTAATTGTTGTGAAGTGACTGGGTTCAAATTTCAATACCCAGAGATTATACATTTACTCATGGTTTCAGATGTATGGTCATCTGTAGTTTGTGAAATTTAATCGTATGACATATTCATTACATAAATTTTCGATAATGCATAGCTAATCTTTGCCGGGCAAATGCTTTGGCGTGCTTTTTATGATAAGGTTCTGTGGACGCGGTTGCTTGACCTGAGCCAGAGTATTGAAGTCCCTTCGTATCTGGACTGTTCTCTCCATACTAACAGAGAGATTCACTAATCAACTGTTTCTATTCACAAGAGAATCAGAACATAGCAGATCAGTAGGAAATAGGAAAACGATTGTAGGATGTGGACTTAGAAATTGAATGGCGTTATTAGCAATAATCTTTCTACTCGAGGACCCTCTTTTGTCAATGCAAATATGAAGTTCATTTCCAATTAAAAATCACACAAAAATACCTTGAAAAAAAATCCTCAGATGGATCGTGGAAATATCCCTATAATGATCTCGCCTGAAATGGAAAAAAGAGAGTCAAGCATTCTTTAGAATTGTTATTGTAGTAAAAGAACATTGAATATACTCCATGAAAGGCTTCTAAAAGTTCTGTGATGAAATCAAAGGTAAAATAAACACTATTTATCAGTGTAACTAGTAATACGTGTTATAAATGTCACATTTCAAAACAAGCAACTCAACTAAACAGACTGAACTGTAATTATCCTTCACACTGACAACAAGTTTAGTTACATTCATCCAAATATTGTGGGTTCAAATTTGTAACTTCATCTGCAAATATGTAATAGTTTTCAATCCTGTTTTGCACAAGTTTAAGTTAACTAGGACAACAAACGCATAGCTACAGAGTGCTCTGAACCAACATATATTTTGCAAATACTATATATCATTTTTTTTACTCTTCTATTCTGAATTAATGAAGCTTCTGGCAGTACATATTTGCGTTCAACTAAAATTTGATTGTGAATCTTGACAGCTCTCGACCTGCTAGAGAATTACAATGTCCAAGCTATCATAGGCCCTCAAACATCTTCACAAGCAGCATTTGTATCGGATCTCGGGAATAAAAGTCAGGTCCCTATCATCTCCTTCACAGCAACAAGCCCATCTCTTTACTCTGGCAGTCTTCCATATTTTGTTCGTGCAACATTGAGTGACTCTACACAAGTGAATAGCATTGCCTCCCTAATCAAGGCTTACGGGTGGAGACAGGTGGTGCCAATTTATGAAGAAACTGACTATGGTAGAGGCGTCATACCATATCTCATCGACGCCCTCCAAGAAATTGATGCTCGTGTTCCCTATCGGAGTGTGATCCCTCTGTCGGCATCTAATGAACAAATTACCCAAGAACTCTATAAATTAATGGCAAGGCAAACAAGGGTCTTCTTGGTGCATATGTCACCTGATTTGGCTTCGATCCTCTTCACAAAGGCAAAAGAGGTTGGTATGATGGAGAAAGGATTCGTATGGATCATGACAGATGGACTAACCAATGTCATAGACTCCACGAACCCTTCTGTCATGGAAGCGATGAATGGTGTTTTAGGTGTAAAGTTTTATACACCTAAATCAGCAGAACTGGATAGCTTCACCATACGCTGGAACAGGAGATTACAAATTGATAACCCAAATGATCCACCAGTGAAACTAAGCATATTTGAACTCTGGGGCTATGATACTATATGGGCGGTAGCACAAGCAGTTGAAAACCTTGGTATTAAGAACAAGACATCATTTAAAAAACCAGCAGTTGCAAGAAACATGACAAGCCTGGGAAGATCTGTTTATGGACCGGATCTCCTAAATACCATCTTGCAATACAAATTTAGAGGTTTGAGTGGTCATTTTGACCTTTCAGGCAGGCAGCTGCAAGCATCTACATTTCAGATAATAAATGTAGTTGGTAAAGGGTGGAAAGAAATTGGGTTTTGGACTGCAGAAAATGGTATTTCCCGGCGACTATATCAAGGAGAATCAATGACAGAGCATTCAGGCTTAGTTCCTGAACTAAATCCCGTGATTTGGCCAGGAAAATCAACAGAGGTACCCAGAGGGTGGGAAGCTGCTGTAAATGGGAAGAAGCTTCGAGTGGGAGTGCACGTAAGTGTATACCCACAATTTATGACAAGTGGAAAGGATCCTATCACAGGGGCAACTAAAGCAGAGGGCCTTTCAATTGATGTATTCGAAGAGGCAGTTAAAAGACTTCCCTATTCAGTACCTTATGAATATGTCGCATTTGGCACCACGAATGACACAAGCACTGGAGGTTATGATGACTTTGTTTACCAAGTTTACCTTAAGGTAGTAAGTGCATCAGGAATTCAACTTCCAGCACCAAATTTGCAAAAAGTCATTTTATATGCATGCCATGATTTCACCGCTCCCACATTTATGTACTACATTTTAGTTTATTGCAATTTAGAGGATATGTTATCAGGAATTTCAGTGCATTGGGTTATTTCTTAGATCTAGATCGAATGAGATAGTGAAATAGAATAAAAAAAGTCCTTTCAGATGAAAATGGAAGAATAATACGCAATACATCTCACTTGGACAAAATAAATTAAAAGCAACTTTCTCTTATTCTCGTTTGTTCCTTCCTTAGATAAATACTTGAAAATCCCCTTACAATAACAAATCCAATTTCGAAGAGAGTTCCTCCCCGTGTTAAGAAAACTTTTCTTACTCCCTCCGATCCATATTAATTGTCGCTGATTTAGTACAACTTTGTACTAAATCAGTAAGAGTCAAGGGATCGGAGGGAGTAATTCTTATTTCTCCATTCAATTCAGTTTAAAAAATCCTCAAAATATTTCAACTGGTACATGCAAGAAATAGGCCAATTTGGCAGCTTTTTGTTCAATTTCTCGTGGAGTAAAAAAATTATCATCAGTAAGAGTCAAGGGAATGATCCCCTGGCCCCAGATTTCCATATAAAGGATAAGACGATGATAAAGATCACTTTAACTTGAATTCTAATCACTTTCTAATTGGGGCCATATTTCTCCATTGTATAGTGTATAACCACCAGATCATGCCTCCCTATTGGTCTGGTAATTATTCTTGTAAGTAATAATGTACTATGCTATTGTAGCAAAAAATTGTATTAGCATGCCATCTGTTGCCTGCAACTCATAAGGTAAAGTACTATATCAGAGGAATATACATGTCGTCTTTATGATAAGAGCACATGGCATAGTCAGGCTCTTCTTAGTTTACCTATTCATATCCTCATGGCATAGTTACAGCTTTCATAACAAAGATTAAGCATCGTCACTTTGCTGGTCAGTAAAGTAATTCTGTTTGATGCACTTGCAGAAATACGATATAGCAATTGGAGACATAACAATCTCAGAGAACAGAATGTCCTTCGTCGACTTCAGTCTACCGTACACAGAATCAGGAGTGGCAATGGTTGTTCCAGCCAAGAGCAGCAGAACTAACAACACATGGATTTTCGTTGAACCATTATCACGTGACCTGTGGCTCGGAAGTATCATATTATTTTTCTACACATGGGTTGTTCTCTGGCTATTGGAGTTTCTTGGAAATAACACAAATATCCCTGGAGAAGTTCCCAGAAAGCTCGGGATTATGACCTTCTTTTCCCTGTTTGGAGACAGTGAGTATATTTATCAAAATACTTCCATTCCTTAAAGAAGATGAACTTCTGCATAGCATCTTACATGAAGTATCAAGTTGCATGAAGAAACAATGTTTTAATGTTGGTGGAATTAACAAAGCTATAAAGTTGTAGTGAATAGACATGCTTCTAGTTGCCTAAAGGATGCAAGAATGTGAATGTGTAGAGATAGCTTAGAAAATTAGATTCTGCTGGAGTTGGATAGGCCTGGGGTGTACAAAACAAAGCTCGAGTGGCTAAGTTACTTTGTAAGTCATTTCAGTACCTTATTTAACGCAATAGCTTCTGTCGTAGAAACATTGTACTCCCTCCAATCCATATTAATTGTCCCCCCGATCCATATTACTGATAATTAAACCTACCATAGCCTAGCAGTATGGTAACTTGCCTCTGCCTGATGATCCAAGTCCGATTCCCATCCACAACTTTGGGGTGGGGGGTGGGGTAAAATTTGCAGCAATGGTTGTCCAGGATTTGAACCTTGTTCTGCGCGATAACTAGACTACCAAATAATTCCCACTATCTGAAAAAACTTAATAAGCACAATACATAGAAAGTTACATATCAAGTTTCATGACTTTCATCTACATTATGCAGTTATGTGGGTTCCTGCATTTTCCTTTCATATGACTGAAAAACTAATTGAACTCCATATCAAAAATTTCAGAGGACAGAGTGGAACGGCTACTATCTCGGATAGTTTTGATTGTATGGGTATTTTTCTTCCTTGTATTGTCAGCAAGCTACACTGCGAACTTGGCAACGATGCTTACCATACGACAGCTAAATCCAACTATAACTGATATCCATGAACTCCGTAAAAGTGGGGACTATGTAGGATGCATTCATGGTTCCTATGTCGAGAGAATATTGGAACAACTCAATTTTGACAGATCGAAGATCAAGACCTATAGTACCTATGATGGATTTTACAGTGCACTCTCGAAGGGAAGCAAAAATGGTGGAATTGCTGCGTTCATTCATGAAGTCCCATACATCAGATTATTTCTTGCAAGGAACTGCAAAGGGTACACTATGGTTCCATTTTATAAAGCAGCAGGTTTTGGATATGTAAGTAAACTTTCATCTGTTTGTTTGCAATATATCTCTGAAGCTGACAGTCATTAAATTTGTTTGAGATACGAATATATCATAGACATTCCTGTACGCATCTCATCGCTGCTAGTTCTATTTAAGATGGGACCATTGCTAGCTTTGCGCACCTAATTCCTAAGTGAATGAGTGGAGGGAAAATGATATTGAACCAATGGTCACATAATTAACATATGCACTTTCGTGAACATTTGATGTTTACTAATAAAATGGCTGTTAATCGCATGGCTCCTTTACACTAAATCAAAAAAGTTGTGCTACTAGCCTACTACTAGTAGTATCATGTATTTTTTCTTTCTTTCTTTCAGAAAATCGCATATGAGCTTGGGTACAGTTGCTACTACCATATCAGGTTGATGTATATCAAAGGTTTTCAAAAAATATGAAAACAATCATGAACATAGGATTATGGTGCATGCCATAATACATGAACTTGTAAAAAATCATCCATAAATATGACCAGGTGTGGCAGTGAAGGGCAGAAGAGAGCTAAGCGAATACTATTGCAATTAAAGTGATCAACTCTACGTACATATGAACTAAATGCTACATGTAGTCGAAGGGACATGCTAGTAAGGAAATAGTCAAATTACAAGTTAATATAATAAGAAATCAAACTAAAAAAAATACTTCTAAGAGATAAATTTTGGGAGATGGTTGGAAAATGAATTTAAGAACAAACACGCCGACAAGGAAGCTCAAAATTCAGCTTACATATACAAACAATCTTATCCAAATAAAGTTGAGAAAAGCCATCACTTCAGTTCATAGAGTGGTCATATAGGTGAGACAGCGAGAACCACCAGATTCCTTGAGAACGTGCAGTGTGGAGTGAATGAGAGAAGAAACCCCTTTTTTGCATCTCATAAGGAGAGTTATAGTATGGTGATTGATGGATCACTTCCAGGACGCATGTGCACAGTACTCAATCGTATTTTAAGAAAGGGCTTTGGTTCCTTTTCATCCTGGTTGCTTGGATGGGGTGGAAGGAGAGGAATAACAGGGTTTTCAATTAACTACAACTTTCTGTTTGTGCTTAGTGTCAACGAAGAATCCAAAAAATGGTTTATTGTCAGAGTATCCTGCATGGATTGTGTGCTAGACAGTTGGGTAGTTCGAGTTGCGGATTATTCTTTTAACCTGTGTCGTTTTAGCAGCACGGTTCATTTTCCTCAGGTCATACCTTTCTTCCTTTCATTTAGTCCATAAATACAGGCTATCTCGAGCCAGTCATGTGTTGACTGTTAATCTCTTCTTAATGAAAAGATATGTAGTTCTCAAGAAAAACAATAGAGAAATAAATATGAACAGCTAAAGTCAATAGTGTCAAATCATGAAGTAATCAACCTGTGGAGTGGCAAATAATGGATTAAATTCTATACTGTGGCATAGCCTAAAAGACCACTGTATGAAGTGACAAATGATCGATTTTATTATTGAAATTTATAATGATTTATGCCACCACAGGTGTTATACTGCTATTCCCTAAGTAAGAGGATGGTATCACCACTAGTTAATGGGAAAAAAATTGTGCTTCTATGGGTACTACATAACTCTGGATGCACTTTGTGCATAAAAGATATTTTTTGACAGAAAATTGAGTGGGAGGCCCCAATAGTATATAAGATATTACTCCCTCTATTCCATATTAAGTGCCGCTGATTTAGTACAACTTTGTACTAAATCAGTGGTACTTAATATGGAACGGAGGGAGTAAATATGTAAGAAAATATTTACAAGAGAGAGGGGAACTTACTTGAACCTACACGAGTGTATAGCAACCTTCTGCTGAAAGAGGACTTTCCAACATCTGACAGAAAGTTTCGTCTTCAAAATATTCAAATCCAGATTATAACACGTTAACACGAGCAAAAAAAGTGCAAACATATGACCACATGTATTTATGATTACAAAATGTTAATATTTAAATTTTTAGTAGCGCATGTATTCTAGCATGCTGTGCATCTATTATTTTTTCTTGAAGATGCACAAGTACTCAATTCAAAATCGTGTGCAACTCACCCACACAAGTGAAAAAATCTGTTTGTTTATCACATAAATATATAATATAATTATGCATGTTCATTTATATTTTATGCCCATGAATGGGTGCTCAATAGTTTCTTACTTTTTCCCCAAGTTAATATGTGCTGCCACATATGTTCATATACATTAAAAAACTTAGCTCTTACCAAGCAATATGCGCTGCCACATAAGTTCATGTATGTGCACCAGAATTAGTTTCTATAACACTTAGGCTAATGACAATCTGGACTTCTTTGCTGCCGCATGGGTTCAATTTCATCTTGCTTTAGGTATCATCATAGCAGGATATGAAGTGTGATAGAGCTATGATATAAGCTAACAAAACACTAAATTTCTTTAACAGGCATTCCCAAAAGGATCTCCTCTAGTTGGGGACATCTCAAAGGCAATCCTTAGTGTAATAGGAGGAGACACTATTAATCAAATTGAGAAGAAATGGATCGGAATCGGATATCAAAACAACTGCAACAATGCGGGGCGTGCACCTGATCCCGAAAAACTCACACCTGATGGTTTTACAGGACTTTTCATACTTAGTGGAGTTGTCTCGACTTCTGCTCTTCTGATAGCCGTGGTGATTTACTTTTATGAAAAGAAAAAGTCAACAACCAAGACACAACCTGACCAAAAGGGAGATCAGGCAGAAGGAAATGAAAGAGGTAATGAAGCTGGAGAAGAGATGCAAAACGTAGGTCTACAACCAAGTGACCACAGGCGTAATGCTTCAGCTGTCCCTTGGGTGTTTAGAAGAAGTTTTGGCACAAGAGTGGCACCTGTTTCAAGTTCAAGTCGTTTCTAGCTCAGCTCAGCTCAGCTGGTATTACATAAAGCAGCCTCCAGCTAAATAAATTTCTAAAATGGTAAAAGTTTGGACTGAAGTAGCTCCACATACAACAGCTAATTATATTTATGGTTCATACATGAAGCTCAACTTATCCTGGGCATCCAGTTTGTCAAAACTGGTCCCACTCCGGTCATTGTCCATACTAATTTTCATGTGTATATCTTGTTTAAGCACCAGCATACCTATTCAAACCTGGTTGAATTGAACCATTTATTCAAGTGTTTGCTTCGTGCAAGTCCACATTCTTTTTATTATGAACTTCAGTCCCATACAGCTTGGCACATGTTGGCTCCTTGGATGGTTTAGGGATTTATGGGTTGTCCTAGGTGCGGGGCATTGTTTCGCACCAAGAACAGACATATTTTCGAGTGCATCCATAAATCGGCATTCCAACAAACACCTGGCATGCATTGGGACATCTGGCTTTGGCTTACTTAGAGAGAGGAGAGGGGTTTCGCTCAGAGTTGGTATTTTTCACTCAGAGTTGGTATTTTTCACCATGTACTAGCATGTAGAACATCCGTGGGAAAACATATCCCAAAATTAGAAAGAGGAGAGGGGTTTCGCGGAGGTTAGGCTAAGAGTTCTGGGTTTTGCAGAACTGGGCGAGGCTCGTACCTTGTCGCGTTGTCATCACGCACGCGGGCGCAGCACGGCGCGGGCTCCAGTACCAGCCGGTTGAATCCTCCTGGAGTACGTCGAAAGGGTGGTTGTGTGGTGGAGCAGAGCACAGCCGGGGAGTCGCTGCGATGTCGGCGGCGCAGGCGACCTCCCCGCCCGGCGCCCGGCACTCGCCGAGCGCGCGCGAACAGAAAACATTGCGGACACCTTGCACACGGGATGTGGGGCACGGGCCTTCGACCCACTCCAACGGACGACCCTGTTCCGGTCCGTTTCGGCTCACCAAATTATGACGCCTCCTCCTCGTCGTCCACGTCACAATGAAAATATAAAAATGGATCTTTAAAAAAAAGTGTCATTATGAGATAGATTCGTCGTCTGCGTCGTCGGGAGCGTCGCCTTCAATTTCACCTCGTCGCTCGCCTTCTCCCTCTTAGCTTTCGCCACCGCGCCGCGGAATCGCCAATACATTAAGGTGAATATCTTCCGGCGGGGTTGGGAGATGGAAACCCCACTCCCTTGGCCCAATACTCACCTCCCCAATGTGTGGCATCTGAGCCCAAATCGGGTGTCAGTGCCGGCCATCCCAGCGAGCAATCGCACCTGCCTCTTGGAGATCAACCACCGGCAGGCATAGATCCCACGTCACCTCCTCGCCAACCACAAGTACGATGCCGACTCCCCATTGTGGGACATGTGGTTCCGAGATGAGCACGACATGTGTTAGCAAACTTTATTCGTTGGTCGCACTCATAGCCTGCCCTGTGATGCGCGTGCTCCCAACGCAGTCCGTGCGCATGCTCCTAGCCCACCCCTGTCGTGCGCGGGCTAACGTTGACGCCCTCACCCTTGTCGTCCCCGCCACCACCATCTCCCACCATGACCGCCAAAAAGGAGGAGCTAGCGACTAGTGAGGAGGGTGATGGAGGACTACCAGAGGGAGTACGTGCACATGGAGTGGGAGCAGTGAGACGCCTTGGAGGAAATGATGGTACCGTCGACCGTTGGTGACATCGCCATCCCCGAGTTGAAGGTGAAGGAGGAGCTGGTTGAGAAGGGGCCTCCCACCCCGCCCTGGAACCCAGCCTTGGTAGGGTAGTCGTGGACGTGGACATCCACGGTGCCATGCAGCCCACCCTCACCGTTGGCCGAGCCACTGGAGTGACAACATCAAGCACCCGGTTCGAGGCAGTCACAAAATAACCACGATTCCCTCGACTCCATAATCAATATCAAACATTCTATTTCACATGTCTTCCTTTGGTCAAATCCACCCATGTCTATGGATCGAAGCAATGTTCTTCTTCTGCACCCTCAAGAGGTTTGTAACAATTGTTGTTACCTGAGCAGGCCTAATGGGAAACCACACTCTCTCGCTATGAGTGGCATGCCAGTGCTCCCACCAAACATACCAGAAAGATATGGCAAGGAGGTCCACCCCGGGGACATTTGGGAGAAGGGGGGCACCGATGCCGATTTGTCCCTTTGCAAGAACTAATAAAGACCCTTCCATGTCAACAGACATCCAATATCGACAACTTGTCCGAGTCCCAATTGTTGCCTGATTTTGCGAACACGGGGGCATGGGAAGAAAGCATGCTTGATGCTTGTCGTGGGAACGACTCCGACAGT
>CBMN010773395.1:0-11019 GCA_000582825.1 Hordeum pubiflorum | reverse complement strand
GCTGGTGGCGGCAGGGGGGGTCCGATCCGGCTTTTGTTTTCGCAGGTGGTCTCTTTTGACAAATCGACTCCGCAGGTGGTCTTTTTAGACAAAAATTCCAGGGTGTCGGGTAACAGGGCTGTCCCTTTGCTGTGTCGTCATGCAAATAAACGCAGCACAATCTTTTACTCCTGCGTGCATGTGGCCAGGCTCACCGCAGTAGCATACGGCTGTAAATTAAGCCTCAGTAATTAACTTTGCGGGGATTAATCTAGCCATTAACCGACGCAGATACCGAGGACGGCACCGTAAAACAACCAAACGGAGAGCAAAGACAGCAAGGGAGAGCGAATGAGAACGGAAAGAGACGGCCATGTTCAATCGTTTGGTCGACTAGAATCAAAGGAAACCCAGATGCAGAGCATCATGGCATCACGGAACCGGCCGGATCACGACGCGCTCGTGCGTGGGAGGTGGGATTTCCCGCATACATGCGCCGAACTAAAGCGAGGCCAGGCCACCATCGCCGGCTTGGCTCCATGTCCATGACCACGATCCCTTCCTTGCCGCGGACGCCGCGGACGCATCGTATGCATGCATATGGGCGCGAATAAATGGATTCGGCGCCGGTGGACACTGCAATTACGTCGGCGATTGATACCCTTGCCGTTGTGTCGTTCAGGGGTTGGCCGGGTTTCAAGCAAAGCGGAGGCGATCCCACGGCCGGCGGCTGGGGTCCGGTCGCGCGTCACGTCGATCAGGCCCTCGTCGTGCCAACAGCGCCGCAGCCGGTTTACTGACAGCAACATGCCACAACCGGTGGGCGGCTGCACGCCCGAATCGGGTCGATCGGCATTGCCGAATTCCAGCCGAGTCGGCACATGCCCGGTGTGCTTCTAAGAATATCACTGCAGGTCTCTTGAAAAAGTAGTACTCCTGCAAGAGACGCTCTTTTCTGAATAGAAACTTACGAATCAGCAAAGTTCACACGGGAACTTCGGTGCAGGAATCGTTCGCCTAGTAGTTATGTCACATGACTAATTAAAATATTTTACACTAGTACTTCCTCTGTGCAGGTGTATAGAGCATGCGCGTAGTTTTATGTCATCAAAGTTCACACTAACTAAATATGTGTTATACGTCATCAAAAGTATATCATTAGATTCATATGGAGGTGTAGTTTCTAAATATATGTTTTTTGTTACATATAATCTATATTTAGTTAGTTAAATTGTTTGACCTAAAACTACGCATAAGCCCTATACACCCGGACGGACGGAGGTAGTATTACCATGGCGAAATGCTACTAGTCAGTATGGTTTGCCATGCAAGAAATTGACCAGAATTTTGACACTAAAATTGGTACTCCCTCCTATTCTATTTACTCCACCTATTAGCTTTGGTCAACGTTAAACTTTGATATAGTTTATAGACAATATATACAATAACAAATTAGTACCATTAGATTCATTATTGAATGAACTTTCACATCACAGAGATTTATTACGATAAATATTTATATTCTTTACTACAAACTTGGTTAGACTTTATGAAGTATGGCTTCAGTCAACTTTAATATGCAGGGTAAATAAAAACAAAAAGAATACTATTTAAAAAAGTTGGCGTGCATGAGCTCTACCTGCATTGAACCCCAAGACCGATTACGGTGTGCTGCCGTCCGGGCCCACGATGCAGAAGCTCACTGCTTTATGCCCATTAAGCCCGATTTGTTTAGTTATAAACTCAACCAAATTTATCCTAAAATAATTCAACAAACTCCTCCCGTCTCTATAAATTCCGCCTCACCCGCGCCCATCTCAGTTTACTCCAACTGCCTCGAACCACCGCAAAGTGACACCATCCATCTCCGCACCTGATTCCAACTGCTTGTTAGCGCTCTCATCTCCATGGCGACGGCGGCTGCCAGTCGGCCCAGCGGGCCGGTCCTCTCGATCCCCAACTACCGCTCTGCCTCCCACGCTCGCGTCAAGCTCTCCTCCGGTGGCACCACCCACTCGCCGGGCAAGTCCGTCAGCGTCTCGTCTTCCTCCTCCTCGTACCCTGCCGGCAGGAGCCGTCGGTCCTGCATGTGCTCCCCGACGAACCACCCGGGCTCGTTCCGCTGCGGCCTCCACAAGGAGCGCAAGCAGCCGGCTCCGACCGGCAACAACAAGCCCGGATCCCTGCCGTCCATCTCCAGCGCCGGCTCGAAGTGCACGGGCAGCGCGCTCGTGCGGCTTGCCCCCATGGAGAGCGGGCGTTGGGCGCGCAGGGCGCTTGCACCGTCCCCCACGGCGCAGCAGTCGCTGCAGCGGAGGCGCGCGCGAGGGTACTCCCGTCCCCGGCCGAGTCGGCTATCCGCCGTGTCCATGACCGGCGACCGAGCCGGCGACAACCACCAGTAAACAAACCAGCGTCGACATGCCATAGGAAGATAGGATAGTAGTGCATACTGTACATTCGAATGGAACTCCCTGAATAATTCACCGGTGTGTCGTCGTCTTCTCCGGTCCGCTGTGTATGGTTTTGGATAATACGGATATACATGAGTGACAAATTGGAGACACAACGGTACATGCATCTGATCTTGCCCCGTGACGGGAGGCTTATCCATGCATGGCACGGATCATGGATGATTTGCTGCAACAACTTTCTGCTCGTGTTTCTGTTTCAGTCCTCTGGATTGTGATGCGTCTCGCCCCTGTTTTTTGGTGTTGGATAAGCTCCGCAAGAGGTCAGTGGCGTCTCGCCGTCGCTTGCTCCCGTCACGCGGGCGGCACCCGTGCCCCCAGACGGCCCGATCAGGCCTTGCAGCAACTTGCAGCACGGGAGAAATCCCCCTGTTCCGACGAGATTTCGGCAAAGATCAAGAACCGCGTGATGAATGATGTGAACCTGAACCGAGGATTTTTTTTCTCCTTCCTGATCGCGAACTGTGTTTTCATTTTTGGATCCGTGGTAATATTTCACTGTTGGCGTGAAGGACGCCGTAGCGGTTGGGATTCCTCCCCCTCCGGCTCTTCAACTTGCGCAAGAAGATGAAGATGTTTGGAGTTATCGCCGTGTCTGTCAGTTGGCTCTTGTCTCTCTATCAACCACAGTGATACAGTGCGTGCGGTGCAGTGTTATTTTTCTTCACGAACGAAAGATATCAGCTGAACGAACGGAATACTGACAAAAAAAAATCCAAAATTAATCATTAGCAACAATTTTCTGCTCAAGCTTGAATATCTGACGAGTTGTACTTGGCACTCCTACCACATCAACAAACTCGTCAAATATCATGGAACGGGCACACGCCGACACGCGAACCAGAAAGGAACCTTGGAACGTCGACGTCGACGACGGCCAAGCAGGTCAACTGAACGCATGACCCGTCAGAATAACTTGATCGCCGCTCGATCACGCCTGCGGACGCACAGTCGGACTCAGAGCTCAGAGAGGAAGGTCGGCCTCTCTTGCCTCGAGCCCTCGACACGACTTACCCACGCACAAGGGCACGATCGAGTCAGCAGCGCACAGTCACTCGGGCTGGAGCTACTCTGACATCTGCCTGGCACGGAACCTGGACAAGTTCAGTCTTCACTGCCGCCTCAACTGGGCAATCAATTGATGTTTTTCCAACGTCTCCGGATCGATACGAGCTCCGTTGGTCCAGGTAGGACGCGAGCGCGACCGATAATAACAAGCCGGTGGAAAAATCATCGAGTCAGCAAGGCGCAGGTAAACGGCCTGCGCGGGAGGCAATGTACCGACCGACAGCTTGAGCGGCCGGCGCCGCCGGGGCGCGCCATGTATACATGTGCGCCGGGGAGGCTCTGATACGGCGAGCAGCCATTAACGACTTATGGTGCGCTCCTTGTCGCACAATACGGGACGAGAAGATTCGATTCGTTGTGAGTTATTGCTGGTTTATTTTTTTGTCTTCGCAGATCTTGCTGGGAGATCGGGGCGGGGGCTGGAATTTGAGTTGGCAGCGGTGTGCACTGGCATGTCGCCGTCGTGCTCGCATTGGCCTGTAAAATGCTACCGGTTCTGCACTAACTCTACTGTTACAGTAGTTCAGAGTTAGCAACACAAAGTCTGTTTCCCTCGGGCACAGGGTATCAGACTTAAGAGACAGAATACTAATTAGTTAGGGACGATGACCTGTTATGGCGTAGCCTCTAGGCAGGGCAATGTCAATCAAATTGATTTGTGGTCCGAACTTCTGACTTTGTGGGTCTGAATCCTGAAAAAAATGTTTCAGAAATAGCTGAATGTTTCTAGCATGTGGAAGTAACACAACCAAGAAAGTTATAAGATAAAGCTACCCATATGATTTTCAGACTTTCAATCCGAAAAATGAAACGATGTTCAACGGTAAAAATGTTTAATAGCCCGCGCTTGCGGAAACGTCACTTATTTGTGATATGATTGGGGGTATGAAGAACAACCTACAATTGTGTTTGCGTGTGATATTCTTGTAAACACAACATGAAAATTAAATTATCTCGAACAAATTGATGCAGGGAAAAAAATATTCTGAGAAAATGTATCCATCAATTGGGAATTTCATTCCACCTCTATTTACAATAAAATACTAACCATAGCAGACGCGCTAAGCAGAAAATCGACCATTTATATACATATATAGGAGCTCGCAGCACGGATCTGTTGAATATCTGCTCAGTAAAAAACCAGATGCAGTTGCTGGTATGATAGTGAAGTAAACCATTAGCCTGACGAACTCGTTGAACATCCGATGAGTTTGTAGTTGTACTCCTCCTCCTGTAAAAGACTCGTCAAATTTGCAACGAGTTCTCCTATAATCTATTTAATTCTGAAACGTAAGCACTGAACGATCCGACGGCCAACAAGGCGGCGGCGGATGTTTTCTAAACATCAGCCGGACGACATGGGCCGGAGGCAACCGGCCGAACACGCGAACACGCGAAGGTAAACGGCATGGGCCGGAGGCAACCGGCCCAACAGAGACTCCGTTCTTACGCTACTTAAGTTGCCATGGCGACAAGTGAGCTGGATCAGTTAACTATAGTATACGCCTATGTGCGGTGTGTCTCCGTTGAACTAGTGTACGGCATTCATATTCATTTGTGCTTGGTGCTGCGTACGTGCCGCCGGACAATGGCATTTTGCACCGCATAAAGAGGGACGTGGGATGATTCCATTCGCCATGAATTCGTCAGGGATTGACTTGGCGGTGGCATGTCCCCGTCGTGCTCACATAGACCGGCAATGCGGGTTCTAGGCTACGCACACGTGTACTGGTTGAGAGTCCATTTCCCCTGGGCTCAGGGCAGTACGGATGATAGCTAGGCTAGATTGTATAACTGGGCAATCTGCCAATGTCAACCAATTGAGCTTAATATGGTCTGAAATGAACTCTGGACTTTGTTAGCACCATTAATGAGGGATCAGCGAAGATTCGTGTCATGCGGAAACAACAGAGCATTAACTGTGCTGCACTGACCTAGCGTGTCCGGTGATTCGATCACACGCACGCACGCACGCACGCACGCACGCACGCACAAGATTTGCCTCATATATTAATTAAAAGGGAAATAGAGTTTGCTAAGGATACAACACCCTAAGATACAAAAAGCAACTACTCTCGCGGTATGATTGAACCCAACTTTTTTGCACCGCCAGCCACCCATAGAGCCACGTCTTTCTTGATATTCTGGAATGTGACCGTTGGTGGCGTGCATTTGTGATGGAAGACGCGAGCATTCCGCTCATTCCAAATGGCCCATAAGGAAGTGTCGGAGAAGCCAATCCACCACTCCTTTGTGGACTGTACTTGAAGCCATGTGGAAGTATGAAGGTGATCCAGTTGCAACCAAGCCTTGATCAAGCCCCATAGCCTGAGAGTGAACCTGCACTGGAATATAAGATGATTCACTGATTCCTGCACTTGCTTGCAGAGAAGGCATAGCTCACAGTTTGGCCACCCCCTCTTAGCCAATCTATCGGCAGTCCACACTCGATTTTGCATCGCTAACCAAGCAAAGAATTTGACCTTGGGCGGTGCCCAGACCTTCCAAACCCACTACTACAAATCCCCATATTTCCGACGGTTAAATCTAATGGACGACGGGCCATCGACCATGATAGTAATAGCCGACGGTGGTGGTAATGTCCGACGGTTTTTCTCAACTCACATGTATGGCTGCTAATAACCGACGGTGTACTGCATTTACCGACGGGGAAAACCCAACCCTCGGGTATCCAATTTAATGCCCGACGGTTCATTGTTATATCCAACGGTTATGGCTATACCCATGGGGATTGCATGTAATACCCGAGAGTAAAATTTAATAATCGAAGGTCGAACCAAAACTCCCGATTATGACAAGAAATGGCCGATGGGGGATAGCAATAGCCGACGGTTAATTTTCACCCTCGGTGTTATGTTTCAATGCACAATGGCAATAAACATGTGGAACATGAGATCGTTATATTCCAGATATTTTCTATATATTTAAATTTCCAACATATAAGTTCTAGTATTGCTATTGTAAGTGCATCATGTCATTTTGCATTAATAGTATGGTTAAAAAACTGGTTTGAAACAATATAAATACGATGCTTTGTTACACGTTTGAAAATGTGCACTTACGAAATATCATGAGGACAGAGCCCATTGAGAGTTAAGAAGAAATCCCCATCCCTGACTCATGGCCTCACCGACTAGAGTAGAGGAGGGAAAGGTGTCGCTCAACAAAGTCTTGTATGTACAATGTCTAGGTCTAGGTGCGGTCGTCACCATGTGGCATATGGCGTCTTGTCGAAGTGGCTGGTGGCTCACGAACGCTCGTGGTCCTGGTGGTATTTGTTCCTTGCTAGATGTTGCGAAGTGCGTCGTCGCTTGAATTTCCTTCAATAATCCTGACTAGTTCATGCTTTATAGGTGTCCCGCTCATTCCCTTCTTCCTAGATCGCTACGGTGGCAAACAAAAAGTGGAAAAGATATGGAGTTCTAGATTGGGATAGAGCACATCCATGATGGATTGTTTGGAGTGGCTATTACAAATCGAAAGTTGTTCGGCTTGACCCAAGGACGTGCATTCTTCTTCTTCTTCTTCTTCTTCTTCCTCCCGACCAAGGAGGTCAAAACGAGGCATCACTACTTCTCCAAATAGTCTGTGACATGGTGTCATAGAGGCCTTGCCATTCCAAGTGGGGCCATCCTTGACAACGGTGAGGTTTTGCTTGTATACATCATGTTTTCCATCATGGTTCTATGGCCCTCTTTGTAAAAAAGCAGGGAGTTGTTTGCTACTTTTTAGTTACGAGTCTTTTTGTAACTTGGTACCTTCACACTTTTATTAAATACAACTTCACGATCTAGAAGGTCCCCAAGTCTCCACCTTTTTATTAAATGCAAATGTGTCATGAAGAACTAATTAATATCTTGAATTGAAATAAGCACGAGTTCCGCATTTCAAAATAAAAAAATGAAACTACGTGACAAACCTAAGAAATAAGCAGAAAGTCTTATTTATTTAAAATATGGCCCAAAAGAACTAATAGGATCAATATTTTTTGAAGGACAACACTCTTCATCGGTTGATCGTCGCGACCTCCCAATTGGTCGCATCCCGCACCATCTGATGTGTCGCCTGCCAACCATCATATCAGTCCCCCCCTAGCTACTTCGTCCCCCGGGCCATTGCCGAAGAAAAAAGCTTGTTGTGTCGGCAACTATAGCAAATGTTTGTTTGCTGCAATGCCAGAGGAAAAGCATCCATAGCTGAGAGTAACACGATGAACATGCTTTAGAAAAAGGAAGGGCGGTGCATGGGCCCCACTAGCATGTGTAGCGGGACCGAGGCCGCCGATCTCGCTCGAGCCATCAATTCACCGATTTAGATTTTTCCTCTTTAAATGGCATGGCTGAAAAATCACCATGGAATCTATGTGTGGTTTCTTAACGACCGGACGACGCGTTACATCATGCGCTAAGTGCGCAAACACGTTGATATGTTATTATGACAAAATGATAATACATGTAAGGTCTAAACATCAAAATTGGAGTAAATTAGAAGCCTAATAATCGAAATATAAAGTTTTGTTTCGGAAATTGGCATTGGGTCATAGGTGCATATGCACCCATTGTTCGGATACACATTTTGAAAAGTTAATAAATTAGGACAAAAAATCCCGCGGGTAAATCCGGCCAGTGCGTGCACAAAGTTTGAGTGAAAAAGGACATTTTTTGTTGCTTGTGTAAAAAAAGACAAATTTTGATCCTTGATTATAACTATTCACGAGGCATTTTTTTGTCTTTTTTACATGCCACAAACAATGTCCTTTTTTATCGAACTTTGTGCACGTGCATATAATGTCCGAATGTACACACTGTTTTTCTCCAAATTTTTTTACTTTTTGAAATGTGTTTTTTACATATTTTTTTTATAATAGGTGCATATGCACCTATGAGCCAGAACGCCGCATCCATTTTGTTTAGATGAATTTGATCCCAAAAGATACAAATATATGTCCTAAATTCGAGCACACGAGCGAGCGAAACCCTATCTGCTCCCTCCAAGTTTTCCCCACCTCGCCCGATCGTGTCGTTGACCCTCCTAATTTCCCTCGTCTCTCTCGAACCGCCGCCTGCACGTTTTCCTCTTCCATCCACTCTTTCTCACCTCCCTTGCCTCGGATCTCTCGGCCGTCACCGCACCTAGCCAGAGCCGGCGCCTAACTAGCCCACCTCTCCCTCAACGTATGGCCACAGCTGGCGCGCGGCTACCATAGATCCGGCGGCCCCTTGAGCTCCACCGTCACCAACAGCGGTGACAAGCCGACAACCACGGAGGCCAGACGGGATTTGGTGGCCTGAGAATGGTGGGAGCCAGTAGTGGTGCTCCGCCATCAGATCCAGTGGAAGCTCATTTTGGAGCGACACCCGAGACAGCCACGCCGATTCGGTTGGTCCCTCTCTGCAATTCCGGCCAGTTCCTCTCCTCGTCTTGTTCTCATGTTTTATGTATTAATGTTCAAGTTGAACGAACTATTTGCAGCTTACATGGGAGCTGACCTCGTGCTTGGCTAGAGCCAGAGGTGGTGGACTGCGCAGGGTCGGCAGTCGGCATCCCCGCATCAACAACTTGGGTGGCCGTCTCTGGCGTCATCGGCGAGCTCCCGCCGGACGGCCAGACTTCTGTTTTCCTCTATGCTGACCTAGATGCATGATGTCAAATGCACGCTGCTAATGGTTGCCTCATCGGTGGTGCCATCTTGGTAAGAATTATTTTGATGTGCATAATTGGCGTACATTCTCTCGTAGGGATTGTGCATGTGTTTACCTCAACCTGATGCTTTTTGTCCTCTGAACTCGAGAAAACATTAGAATGTGCGTTCATTTTGCTTGCTCACGTTTGGCATTGTGCATGTGTTCTCTGTACTTAGATTTGTAAAGAGCATTCAGATTTACGGCCTTTTATTCGTCTTGGAGATGCACACAAGGAGATTGCATGATTTAAGTACATATGAAGACAACACGTCATGACCAGCTTGCTAAACGTACATGTCATATCGAACAGAACTGCATTAGCATTTCTGACGTCTTTTTTAGCGAGTGACAAATTATTTGTGAAGCCTGCAATTATTGTATAATAAAGGATTATCGATGATTTAGAAGTGGGGAATTCCTTAGCCCGCGGGAACATGAGTTGAAACCTATATGGTAATGCCAAATATTCGACTATAAGAAATAGACTTTAAACAACCATACTATAGTAAGGGAGCTTTTCTTGTAGCATTTGTCATCATTTTCCTATTTTAGTTTATATTCGCTTGGGTATTGCAACATTTAGAATTGATGGATATAAATTTAGCAATGTTCCTTGTTTTCTTTCCATGTATTAACTTTGAGATGTTACTCATCGTACATGTTTCAGCTTTTCCATTCATCTCATGATCTTACAACTAGTCTTATCATTTCTTAGTGAGTGGGAAGCAATATTGGAGGCAGTCCGAGACCTGAGAATAATCACGATATTAATGATGACGTGGATGATATCTACAGCACGAGGAGATGACACATATAGTGATGAGCGTTATGGTCCATATAGTGATCCACACCATGATCACTATAGCGATGATGGTGACGAGTCGAATGATCTGTATACTCATGCAACAAAGTGACGTTCTTGAATTTACGACAATTTAGGTTATGCAAAATGTTCAGACTCTTATCGAGCATTTTGCTTGGCATTATGTTCTATGTAATCTGGATGAAAGTCATTAGGCTTTTGATAATTTATGTGTATGCATTTGGTCACATGTGTTGGTAAATATAATACATATTATTTGGTCATGTGTGTTTGTGTATGTATTTGAAATGCCAACAATTCAAAATATTGTCATCGTGAATTTTACTATTATGTTATGCAACACCACTTGGTGAAAGTAATTCTTGAGGGGTTACTAATGGCCGATGACAGGATTTAGATTGTCGATGACTTTCAAATTTAACGATGTTGACAGATCCCTCAAGGGTTGTATCCTCAGTTAGTAATCATAGTAACCAGCGGTTTTGCTTTCCTCTTGGTTATTGATTATCCCGATGGGTCAAATAAACCGTTGGCTAATAAGAAAACCGACAGGAAGCCATCACCTTCGTAAATTAAATAACCGACGGGGCACCTTCGGCTATTAGTTTCGTCAAGTAGTGGGAGTCATCTGGTGGCCAAAACATGGTCGACGGCTCACCATCGGTGTATAACTGTTGGCCATGAAACTATCTGACCGTACCATCGGTTATCAGTCTAATGGCCGTCGAAGAATAGCCGTCAGGAAATGGCCGACGGTGTACCGTCGGTTATAACTTTATCCGAAGGTGAACTAAAATAGCCGACGGTATTTGCACGCTCGGTTATAATGGGATATCTAGTAGTGACAGTGCATAGCAGTGGGGACCGAGTCAAAACTAGGAATTGGGCCTTGTAGGCAGACGCCGCCGAGTAACTGCCGTTGGTGGTGTGTTTCCAGGTGATGTCGTTCTCCATGTCTTCATGAAGCTGGAAA
>CBMN010773255.1:3053-14224 GCA_000582825.1 Hordeum pubiflorum | reverse complement strand
TTGCACGAAAAACAATACACCTTATATTCTGGAATGGAGGGAGTACACAGGTAGAAGAAGCGACAATGCTATTCAACAGCCTATAGTGAACTTGAAAGCCATATTCACATACCTAGAACAGATGTTCACAGGATGTGTTTATGCAATAATTGCTATGAAAAATGTCACAACGCCCCCTCTCCGGCTCAAAGATATGATCAACGACTTCTCAACTATTCCTCAGCAAATTCAGGAGCTCAAGAAATTGGCGGCTCGAGCTGGGGCCAACGCGGCGCTTGGTCGTGCGAAGGCTTATTTGCCGGAGATGGAGCTGGCTCAAATGGAAGGCGGGTTCCCGGAATTCAAAGTTGATGGCTCAAAATTTTCTGAGAAGGACTATGCACAGTGCGTGAAGGAGATCCGGATGCTGGCAACTCAACTTTCTAAAGAACTCGACTTGTCAAAATACCAACCTGGCTACACAGCTGAGAACAAGCGCCCCGCCTGATTATAAGTCCTTCGAGCTTATTCCTGCACACTGTAAGCAAAACTTTGCCCCTGATGTTGACCCATCTATTATCATCCGTGAAGACTCAATTTTACAAGCCTCGACAACTATCGAGTGGACGCAAAGGGACCCCCAGACCGATCAAGAGGAGCCGGCTCAAGTTGACCGAGAAGTCGCTGGTACAGAGGACCTGTAGGAAGATGTCAACCCGGAGGTTTCGAGGGCCGGCACATAGGAGTAGTCGTCCTGCTTAAAAAATTGATGATTTTGTTGCCCAAATTGGCCTTGTAATAGGAGCAGCAAAACAATTCGTCATCTGCAGTGCCATCGTGCACTTTGATACTTTGAATTGTCATCTTTTGGAAGGAATGAGCCGGTTGTTGCAGCTGTTTGCATATGTTTGTCTTTATTTTTTGTTCTTCATGAATGAGCCGGCTGTTTACAAGTTACCATAAGCCGGCATCATGGGACCACTCATTATAGATACCCGCAAAGTACCAAGTCTAGCAATTGGTCGTCATGCGACCCATTATGCCATCTGTTTGAAGAGCCTGAAAATAATAACCCGGAGTATTGTTGACCCGGAAAATGATGATAATATAATTATTCAAGTAAAACAAAATATAAATATATATAATATTGAACATAAATAAGTTGCATAAGTTTTTAAGCCGGTTTTTGAGGCTTGATATTAGACCGGCGTTCGAGGCTCAAGTCTTGCTTGAATGAAGCGGGCATGATAGCCCTTGGTTTATCCTTGCTTTTTGTAAGCCGGCTCTAACGTGACTTAAGTCGGTGTTTTAAGCTTGACAAGTTTAGGGTCCATATGGACAGACTTATCAAGAGTACGACGGGTTACCTTTTCGGAGTAGCATCAAGAAGATAGGCAGGTTTAACCAAGTTATATAATGGCATATGCTGGGTCAAAAGGGATGTTAATAGCTAAACTCGATGAGTTGGAAGCTCCCAAGTGACCTATGATCAAAGAAAAAAGACACATCCGTAAATTTTGGAATGAAACAACACAGACCCCGAGTTTTGAGGGTGCTGGCTTTATATATATACATGAGTATGTACAATGAGTTGGAGCCAGTGGCCCTAAGTGTAATAAGGCTGAAGATGAGCAATATTCCAAGGCATGTTGGTTTCCTCCTCAGAGGTATGTGATTTTTTGTGTTCACGTATGTTGACAAGATAATATGACCCATTGTTGAGGTTCTTGCTGACGACAAAAGGCCCTTCCCATGGTGGTGATATCTTATGCATGCATGTTTGGTCTTGAATGAAATGAAGAACTAAGTCACCTTCCTGGAAAGTCCGACTGCGAACTCTGCGGCTATGATAGCGACGNAGGTCTTGCTGATAGATAGCTGATCGTGCTGCTGCAAGATCACGTTGTTCCTTCAACGCATCCAGAGACACCTGATGAGCTTGTTCATTATCTGCTTCGACATAGGCTGCAACCATGGGCGAGTCATGATGGATGTCACTTGGCAAAACAGCTTCTGCTCCATAGACCAGGAAAAATGGTGTGTAAACCGTGGATCTGTTGGGAGTAGTCCGTATGCTCCAAAGCACTGTGGGGAGTTCCTCAACCCAGCAGCCAGGAGTTCATTCTAGTGGAACTACAAGTCTGGGCTTGATTCCACGTAGTATCTCCTGATTAGCTCGCTGAGCTTGTCCATTGGACTGTAGATGTGCAATGGAGGATACATTGTCTTTGATGATGTTGTGTGGCAGAACTGCTCCATTGCTCCCTTGGATAAATTGGTGCCATTGTCTTTGATGATGTTGTGTGGATAGCCAAAACAAAAAATTGTTTTTTCAGGAATTTGATTGCTGTCTCTGCATCACAATTGATGATTGGCTCTGCTTCGACCCACTTGATGAACTTATCAAACGCCACCATAAGGTGGGTCTTCTTATCTGAGGATGTCTTGAATGGGCCAACCTTGTCTATCCCCCATACAGCAAACGGCCAAGTGATTGGAATCATCTGTAATTCTTGAGCCGGTACATGAGCTTGCCGTGCAAATTTCTGATAACCATCGCACTTCCATACAATGTCTTGTGCATCTGCATGAGCTGTCAGCCAATAAAAACCGTGTCAAAAAGCCTTGGCCACCAGTGATCTTGAGCCGGCATGATGACCATAGTCACCTATGTGGATTTCATTGATAATCTCATGGCCTTCTTCAGGAGAAACACACCGGTAATAGTTTGTCTGTGTAACTCGCCATTGACGATAATCATGGACTTGGAATGTGTGATAATCAGTCGGGCAATGCTTTCCTCATTTGGGAGCTCGCCACGAGTCAAATAAGCCAGATAAGGAATTGTCCAATCAGGAATAGCATGAAGAGCATCTACCAGCTGTGCAACTGGGTCAAGAACAGCGATATCTTGTTCTGATGGCAACATAACGGAAGGATTATGAAGGACATTGAGGAAAACATTTGGAGGGACCGGCTTACACTGAGAATCCAAACACGATAAAGCGTTAACAACTTCGTTGAGATGGCGATCAATATGATCAACATGGTAACCCTTCAAATGACCAGCAATGACGGTGACTGCGCTCCAATAAGCTGCCATAAGGGGGTCCTTTGAGTCCCAAGGCCCAGATACTTGCTGAACGACCAAATCTGAGTCGCCCAAACATCTGACCCGACTTAAATTCATTTCCTTAGCCATACGAAGCCCATGGACGAAGGTCTCATATTCAGCTACATTGTTAGTACAGGGAAACATGAGCATTAAAACATACAAAATTTATAACCTCGTGGAGAAGATATGACAACTCCAGCCCCTGAGCCTTCCAATTGTCTGGAACCATCGAAGTGTATCATCCAGTACATGTTATCTGGATTTTCCTTAGGTAATTGCAACTCAGTCCAATCATTGATGAAATCGACCAATGCCTGAGATTTGATTGTCGTTTGAGGCACTTCAAATGATGTGGTGCAAGCCCGATTGCCCATTGAGCGACCCGGCCAATAGCTTCCCAATTCCGGATAATGTCCCCTAGTGGAGCTAAACTGACCATAGTAATCGGGTGTTCCTGGAAATAGTGCTTCAATTTGCGAATAGCCATGAAGACACCAAATACCAGTTTTTGCCAGTGTGGGTATCGCTGTTTGGACTATTCAAAACTTCACTGATATAATAAACTAGCCTTTGTACTGGATATTCCTTCCCGACCTCCTTCCGTTCCACGACGACTGCCACACTCACCGCCTTATTATTGGCAGCAATGTACATGAGCATAGGATCTTTATCAAGTGGGGCGGCCAGGATGGGCGGTTCAACCAATTGTTTCTTAAGGGCTTCAAAGGCTTTATCTGTAGCATCACTCTAGACAAAATTGTCTAGTTTTTTCAATAATTGGTAGGGGGGGATTGCCTTCTCACCGAGGCGGCTTATGAGCCAGCTTAAGGTGGCGATATGACCCGCCATACGTTGGACTTCATTGATATTGATTGGCTTAGCAAGTGAGGTCACCGCCTTGATTTTGTCCAGATTAGCCTCGATGCCACGTTCATACTCCAGAAAACCCAGCAACTTGCCTGCAGGGACACTAAAAACGTACTTGGACGGGTTAAGCTTCATCTTGTAAACCCGGAGAATGTCAAAAGTCTCCTTGAGGTCATCCAACAGAGTCTCCTTCTTTTGGGACTTGACTACAATACCATCGACGTAAGCATGAACATTGCACCCGATCTGGTTGTGAAGACAATTTTGTATGCAACGCTGAGAAGTAGCCCCTGTGCTCTTAAGTACAAAAGCCATAGACACATAGCAGAAAGCTCCAAAAGGTGCGATGAAAGCCATCTTTTGCTGATCCTCAACGGCCATCTTGATCTGGTGATAACCGGAGTGAGCATCTAGGAAACAGAAGCTTTCACAACCATTGGTGGAGTCAATAATCTGGTTAATGTGACGAAGAGCAAACAGGCCCTTAGGACAAGCCTTATTAAGATCTGTATAGTCAACAGACATACGCCAAGTGTCATTTTTCTTCAAGACAACCACTGGATTTGCCAACCACTCAGGGTGCAAAACTTCGACAATGAAGCCGTCACCTAAGAGCCAGGACACTTCTTCTCCAATAGCCTTTCGTCTCTCCTTGTTAAAACAATGGAGGTATTGTCGAACAGGTTTCATCTTGGGATCCATATTGAGGTGGTGATGAGCGAGTTCTCTCAATACACCAGGCATGTTAGAGGGTTTCCATGCAAAAATGTCCTGATTCTCACGGATGAACTCGATGAGNNNNCTTTCCTATTTGGGATCCATGTTTGTCCCAATGGTGAATTGCTGGGACGAATCTCCTGGAGTGAAATCAACCTGCTTGGTGTCATTGGCCGGCTTGAATTTGAGCAGGGGTCAGACTCCGTGGTGGGCTTTTTAAGGGGCGTCATGTCTGCCAGGTCAACATTAGCTATGTAAAATTTCAACTCTTCCGCTGCACAAGCTGACTTGGCATAGGCTGCATCTCTCTCCTCGCACTCCGGAACAATTTTCTGGTTGCCATCAACTATGATGGTTTCATTTGGCCCAGGCATCTTAAGCTTGAGATAGACATAACAAGGTCGTGCCATGAAGCGGGCATAAGCCGGTCATCCAAAGAGGGCGTGATAAGGGCTCTTGATTTTGACCACCTCAAAAGACAGAGACTCGCATCTGTAGTTAAACTCCATGCCAAAAGCAACTTCTAGCTTGATTCGCCCAATTGGATATGACGACTTCCCAGGAACGATCTCGTGAAAGACTGTGGAGGAGGGTTGCAGTGTTGCTCCGGTGGGTTCATCCATCTGAATGTGTCATAATATAAGATAGTAATGTTGCTTCCCCCGTCCATGAGTACCTTCGTTAGTGTATAACCTCCAGCTTGAGGTGCCACCACTAGAGCGAGACCGCTTGGATTATCAACCCGGGGAGGATGATCATCTTTGCTCCATGTTATTGGTTGCTCTGACTAGTTTAAGTATGTGGGGACAGCCGGCTCGACCATATTGATAGCTCTCCGTTGAACCTAGCGATCGCACTTGCAAGTACTAGTTGTGAATATGTGATACTTCCCACTGCTCAATTGTTTAGAGTTGCTCTGAAAACCAGCTTCATTGCTATGTCGCTGATTACCTTGCCCGGAACAATGATTTCCACTGCCATTATTGCCAGAATCCTGGAAACCAGCCCTCGAGCTGCCTGATCCATGGAAACCAGAATTCGTGAAACCTCCGGGTGAGCCGGCTCCTAGGAAACCGGCCCCAGACCCGCCAGCGTCGGGTCGGCCCTGATGTCCACCACCACCACCTCCGTGGTGATTCCGATAAGCTTGATTGCAAAACTCCTGCATGATGAAGCAGTTTTCCCACGAGTGGTTGGTCGGCTTATCTGGGAAACTATGTTTGGGACAAGGACTTTTAAGTGCTTCCTCATAATTACAAGGCCTGTTCCCATTATAAGACTTGCCGGAATTGTTGTTTCGTCGCTGACCCTTGAAGCCAGTGTTGGCGACAAAATCCGACCCTCCCTCTGGATGCTTGCGCTTAGCATTGTTGCCTTGATTTCCATGATTTCCATTATGCCCTGAGTTGTTCTGGTGGTGAAACTTTCCGCCATCGTTTTTATTGCCTTTGCCAGACTTGTCATCGTNTGAACTAGGATCTTTAGTGTTGTCTGATTCAACATACCTAGTAAGGACATCCATGAGGTCTCCCATGTCTTGAACCTTCTGCTTAAGGTGTCCAAGCCTCTGGACGAGAGGCTAGAAGTGACAGTTCTTCTCCAGATTGAAGACAGCCTGGGCAGCTGTTATACTGTCAGAGGAGTGGATGATCTCTTTGACCCGACGAGTCCAGTTAGGGGCAGATTCATCAGTATGTTGGATGCAATGTTGTAAATCAACGATGGTCATTGGGCATTTGCAGGTTCCTTGAAAGTTTTTGATGAAGCGTTCCTTCTTGAGAAGGTTCCACTAGGGGCATTAAGTAAGCTAACTATTCAGAAGAGTAGATTAGCCAACTAGTCCTCATGGTCGGAGGTTCGGACATGAGGGGAGGACTACCTCTGGCAGGTGGTTCGCCCAGATCCAATTTGTGTCACACCCTCGATTGGATTGGAAAAAGACTAGTAATGAAGTCATGACAATCGTTCCACTCCATTCCAGGCTCTGGAGAGAGTAGAGAAGTCATGCTCATCTTACTCCATCCAGGTGGTGGAGTGAGGGGTACTATCAACTTCTCAGTTCCTCCCTAGTCAGGAACTGAAAGGTGACACTTAAAACAAGTAATTCTTTCATACACATGATGTCCAAGGGTTTCATCTTGCTTGAACATCGTCACTGCTTGATATAGTCTAGCCGAGGTAGCCGACAAGGGAGTGGTGGTTGACTTCTCTTGCTTCTTGTTCTTCGACGTGGTTTCCCAGTCGTAATGGTTCTCCATCTTGCTTAGGTAAGAACTCTCCTTGCTGTGGAAGAGCATCTTGAGGAGTCCAACTTTTCTAAGGTAAAACTTTACACTTGAGAAACTTGGCAATCAGTGCTCTTGGGGCTTGTCCAAAGTAGGACTAGGGTGTTCCTTACTCTCCTTGGATCGATAAGTATGTCATCCATAAGGACAACAACGTATTTATCCAAGTATCACATAAAACACATTGCTAACGGGATATGTGAGAGGAGCGGGCATTTGTTCCGAGTGGTTACTAGTCCAGGGGGTTGTTGTCCTTCGTAACCTAGTTATTTGTGTCCACCTCCCTTACAAACTGGGTTGGCGGTTGTCTAGGTGGAGTATTGGCCATAGTCTTTTGACTTAGAGCCATAGCCTACGGTCATAGTACGACCATGTTATGGCTCGATAAAGTTTAGGGGTTTCAAGGATTCCTGTGATGCGAGTGAACGTTTATCATCTCATTCTTGAGCATAGTTCTTAGATGCCACTAGTCTCACCTATTTCTCCAATCAAAATCACCTTATACCACCGAAAGCATCGTCTCATATAAGTCGACTCCAATCATTACTCATGCTATTCATAACCTCATGATTCTCGTGAGGAGGACTAAACTAAATCTCACATGTCACTATATCCAACTCACATATATCCCTATGTAAAAATCCATGGGTGCAACATACAGGCTAATAAGCTTGAATAAAACACTACAAATCTAAGTGCTCGGTTAATCTATCCAAGGTTCAAGGTACTGCATCTCTTTGCTAAGGAAACACGTATTATCCTAATCCAAGATCTTGTTTCCTTCCTATGAATCCAATCCAGTGGTCCATCAATTCCATCAACCACTACATGCTCCATTAACGCTACAAATCCAATCTCTATGGTGTCCCATGTAATATTATAAGTCCCTATAATTCCCAAATCCTTGAATGGACTATCTTATCATAGTGTATCCACCAATTTCCACTATCACGATCTGGTAAACCCCAATGTCAAACATATATAGATCCTTAAATCAACTCTTGACAAACAATCCAATTTCCTAGTTTATTTTCCACCGAAAAGTATGGTCTCATGATTGAAATCATCGGACTAAATCCAAATTACTCCGAACTATGTAGACTTACTTATCATCAGCACCTTATTAGGATCACATAGTTAAATCTGAATCTCATGCCCAGCGAGAATTCCTACTTGTTCCTACAAGTCATCATCGTAATGGCACCAATTCCTATCAATATTATCCAATGAAGTCAAATTCTTACACCTCAAGGATTTTCAGCTTGTGATCATAATTGTCCTACTAAATCCAATTTACTCAAGGGAGAAGTAAATTATGCTACTCTATCAGCTTGATCCACCAAGTCTATCTACCTTCATAAATGTCTCATGATCCACCAAAGAGTCTTAGCTATATCCTCAATACATCTATCATTGCCTCAACAAATCATTAGTCTACTAATCATATATCCTCAAAATGATCTTCCATATGGAATCGTTAATTAGGGTGCTAGCTTAAGGATGTAATGTGTTTGTTCACTATGATCATGAGCTCCACAATGAACCCTGTGCTAAGCAAAGGTTATTAAAGCTTAACTCGTTATCTTGCAAATCCTTAGGTTAGGCACATCGTTAGGGGTTTGAGTTGGGGTAGCTTGAGAGGTCTAGGATGGTTTAGCGAAGGGTTTCCAATCTTGAGGGGGGCATAACTCCACTGAGTTGCTCTAGGTTGAGTAGGTTGTCGCAAATATCTCCAGTGCCAGTTGTTGGTTGTGGTGGAATCATTGATGCGTCTTATCTTGCCGGTCTTCAGTTGACGAGATAGGTGAGAGGGGAAATTAACGGAGAGGGGAGTGCCTAAAAGGGGTGGTGTAGTGCAAGTGTAATCAAACAAGTGCCGAAAAGGCCAACACATTCATTAAGATAAGATAGGCGATATAGTCACATACATGTTGCCCAAGGTAAAAGTGCAACTTATACCTAAAACACAAACAAATAAAAACAAGTAACACACAACATTGTTTCATTTGAACCATCACACGGACTCGACTTCACATAGGGGATACACGACTCATCCTACCCTAGGGGTTCTCGAACTCTGGAGTTGTGCTTTGCTTCATGTCTCAGAGATAAGGACATTCAGTCTTCAGCTTCTAGGTCCTTCTGGTGGTACTAGTGGGTATGCGACAGACACCTGCTTGTTGGGACACCTCTTGGCATGGTACCTAAATTCGCCACATTCGAAGCATGTGACGGGAGCAAAGGAGTTGGTAGTCAGCCTCGGCTTGCAACGTCGATGATCTGATGATGGTCCTCCATGTGGTGGATATGGAAATCCGTTCCTATGCCTTCTGGGCGGGGCTTGGTTGCATGCTTCCTGAAGTTTCTCAATTTGCTGCCTTTGATTCGTGATGTGGACTTGTTGGGCGCAAATTTGTTGTTCTCGCTTGACCACCTTCTTCATCTTGAGGCAGTGAAGGTGTAGAAGTGAAGGGAAATCCTGACTGGACTTGAGGAATTCTTCGGTGAGGTAATGCAGAAGGTAATCTACCACATTGGCGAAGCATATCTAGAACTTGAGGGTTGGGTCCTCATCTCCTTGGCGATTCATCACTGGGGCATGGGCTCCTAATCCACTCTTGCTGGGTAGGTAGCGGGTAGCTTGCTCTTCCTTCATTTCCGGGAGGAGGCCTCGAAGATGGAGGAGGGCATCATAGGCCACCTGTTGAATGGCCATGTCTCTTGTTCGCATGGGTGGTCCAACAAAGAACTAACTCTGGGGTGAGGTCTTGGCACGTACAACCACCTTGGCGTAGAACTCTGTCCCGAACTCTGTCCTGAACTCTCTTAGGAGTGGTGGAAAACCGGCCATCATGAGTCTCAAGAGGGCGACGACCATCTACACACTAGTAGAGAAATAGCTAGCCACAACTCTTGTTGGCGGCGCGCCATTTTCCACTAACGCCAGCACTAATATTTCCAATGCCATATTGCTGGCGTAGGGTGCCTACACCAGCAAGGCCCTTTTTGCCATGCCATAGCTAGGCTTTTCTGCATTAGTGACAAGATGGTCTGATAAGGGTTAATATGACAAGAGAGGATAAGGTGAGTATGAAAGGTTTTTATAGTCTGCTAAATCAGAAGGCGGGAGAAGTGTAAGAGGTTTTGCAAGTGATTTGGAGGGTCTCGAGACTAGTTCCTATCCTAACTAACGTTCATGCTAACTGAGGCTCCTACAGTCAGAATGGCTCTAATACCAGCTCTGTGGGGACCCCGCCTCATAAGTTGAAGTCACTGAATGCACGTGTACAGTGATCCCAGGATCAATGCTCACTGAACACACAAGACTGGATAATCGAGAGTCTTACATCCGTTACATACTGTCTTACACAAATTATGACCATTGTGGTGACGTCTTACATAGATAGGGCGATGAAGGCCAAACATCAAACATAAACTTGCAGCGGAAATCTTCAATGATAGCGTGGACACATGCATCTGCCTTAACCCTACAGGCATTCGGACTGGGAAGCGCCCTAATTCGCATGTTCGTCACCAAGGGATTCTTCACCATATTCTTGTTCTTCCATGCCTAGCCAATTAAATAACCAGGGGCAAGCCAGTGAGTACTTTTGAATGTAATCACAAGCAACCCATGTTTGGAACAAAGTAGGCAATGCATGGTATAGCACTAGGTAGGTATTTTTGCAGAAAGCTAGTTTTGAATGCAATACCATGTCCTATCATTTTGTAAAGCGTGCATCATGAGGTTTCAGATAATAATATAAATAGAGTGAACAACTCAAGATTATTCATCTCATCAAACCATCTGACTTAGCTCAAGTATTTCTTTCCCACACACACACACACACACCAAGTTTTATAAAAAATGGACATAGCCCAAGAGAGGTCATCCAACTGTCCTTGACCGTGCACACAACTATTCGAATCGTTTGACACTCTGGAGAGGTTGCACACTTTACCCGCAAGACTTGGGGAACTTCTGTGTCATCCACGACTAGCGGTATATTGCATACCCGAGGTAATCACCCGAACAATGTCTTTCCCTTGACAACACTACACAAAGAGTCCACTCGTTGGTACACAACCCTTATGATGTACATCACAAGTACCATCCATGAGGGAACACAATGGTGTGCCCGGTGTCTGTAAAAATAGACATAGTCGTCCATTCAGGAATGACCCCGTATCGAGAGTGACCACGCCAC
>CBMN010773243.1:595-10708 GCA_000582825.1 Hordeum pubiflorum | reverse complement strand
ATCACCATGGATAGATCTTAAGTGTGCGTAGGAAAAATTTTGTTTNNCATGCAACGTTCCCCAACACAATGCACCATAATAATTTTGCTAGTGGGCATTCAAGAAAGAGGTGTTTTGGAGAGAACCCCCTCCCTCCCCGAGGCGCTCCCGCGGGCGCGCCCGGGAGGAACCTAGCGCGCCTCCTCCTGCCCCCCTCCCCTCGGCCCTCTCCCTCGCCGCTGTCGGGGGCGTCGCCGGCCTAAGGTTGTGTGGCGCTGGCGGCGGTGGGGCCGCTTCCTCCCGCGCGCAGATAGTGGCCGTCGCGGGGCGCCCCTCCTCTGCTTGGTGGTGTCGGCCGTCGTGCCGGTCCTGCTCTGCCTCCCCCATCCTCCTAGCGTTCTGGTGGCCGGCGGTGCCGCCTACTCCCTCTCCGGCGCGACCCGTGGTCCGGCGGCGTCCTGGGACGTGCTGGCGGCGGATCTGCCCCCGTGCCCAGATCTGGATGGTGTGGTGGTTGGCCGTGGCAGGGGTGGCCGGCGGCCCTGTTTAGGTGGTGGCGCTGCAGTTGGTGTCCGTCTGCTCTGGTGGGGTGGTGGGGCTCCGGCTGGACCTGGCCAGGGCGTGGTAGCGCTAGGGTTGTGGTGGTGGTGGTGCGCATCCGCTTTAACGACGCCTGGTGGGCGGGCGGCGCGGGTTGGGGCACCAGTCCGGGGTGGCTGTTGCTCCGGTTGTGGGCGGCGGCGGCGTGGTGGCTCGGCTCTTGTGGAGGCTTCCTTGTCGTGCCAGCATCATGGCAGCTCGGCGGGCCAGCTAGGGCGGCGGCTGGCTTTCCGGCGTCGGCTCGTCGGTAGGCGGCCCGTTTCGACCTTCGGCCCCTCTCCCCATCGTCTGGTTGCTACCTTCGTCGTAGGTTCGGCCCTCCCCCGACTACGGTTCATCGCTCGTCTCGCACTCAGCAGCAGGAAGGAGCTTGTCTCGCGCCCAGCAGCAGGACCATGCTTGTCTCGCGACCGGCCGCAGGACCGAGCTCGTCTCGCGCCCGGTGCCGTGGGATGGGTCAATGGAGGCCAGTTTTGGCCGGCCTATTGGGTTTCGGCGTTGGGGATAGCACAGGGGTGCGAAAGGCGGGTCCTTTCCACTCGTATCTTTGGTTGGGGTAGCAGTGGGTCTCGGGTGAGGTGGTGTCCAGGTCTGGGATGCCGGGGCGGCGGCCCTAGTGGTGGTGCCGCGGTGCTCATGGGCAGAGCCCGTGATTAGGTCCTGCCCGGTGCCCACGGCCTTGTGGGCGGCGTGGCCGCCAGGATGTGGCGTCCGGTGGTGGTGAGTGTTGGCCGGGGTGATAACCCGATCTATCTTCGCACGGACGGGCGGCGGCGTAGCTCGTTCCCTTCTTGAAGGCGTCGCCGCGGCTTTCATTGCCCGTCATGTTGCTCCCGGGGAAACTCTGATCCTCGGGTCGGGCGGTGGCGGGATTCTGGTGTCGTAACCTTCCTGAAGGCGCCGCCTTGGAGCACACGGTTCGTCGTATGCGGCTTCATCTCTTCGCGGTGGCGTTTTCACGGTTGAGAACTCCAGTTGCTCTTGTAGTACTAGGGGTAGTGTTGCTGCGCTCAGCGCCTATATATCCAGCCTTGGGTGTGTGTGTGTGTTGTGGTGGCGTGCGTTTGTATCTGAGCTGTGACCGATCGTTGCTTTATATATAAAGCGGGGCGAAAGCCTTTTTGGTAGAAAGAGGTGTTTTATTGATTCAGTTTGATCACAGTAGCAATATGTAGAACTACCAACCCATCTCGTTCTTATCAAATTATCTTCGGTTAGTACTACTCCCTTGTGTACAAACCACATAAATTTTTTAATTCTAAGCGGCACTTTAATCTTCAAAATGTGCAATGATCTCGAAATAGGCCCTGAGTAATTAGGTCCATTTACATCGACTTCACCGAAAAAGTACATTCACTACATCTTGAGATCCCGCCTCCGCCTAGCCCCTCAGCGCCGCCTAGCCCCGCCTCCGCCTAGCCCCTCAGAGCCGCTGGCCACGCCGGCCGCGGTGGCCACCTAGGCCCTCCGCCCAGCCCTCAACCTAGCCCAACAACGCCGCTGGTCACTCCGGCCGCGGCGGCCACCCACAGCTGCGCTGTGTGCTCCTTTGGCCGCGGTCCATTCATGCTTGCCTACCAGTGCTCACTCGACGACTTCACCATCAACCTCCCCCTCGAGCTCATCATGTCGCTATCTGATCTTCGGTTTGAAAGAGGACACGCTTTTGAGGATCGCATACATCAGTCGTTCTGTCTGCCGGTTAATTTCACAGGTGATATTGATCAACGAGAGTTCTTCCTGGCTGCGGAATTTACCAGATCTAGGATCAGACTCACTGAAGATTCAGTTGGTACTATCCTTCTATCTTGTTTTGGTGGAAGGGCTTCTCTCTACAAAGTTCGAAATATTCAAGATCATCTTTTCAAGTTCTCGGTTTCATCTATCAATGTGGGTTTTGAGATATACAATGGGGGAAATATTCCAATTCCGGAGTTCAACCTAGGTTTTCTTTTATGGGGTTCCAATGGACCAAAGAGACGATCTTTGCCAGACCCGGAGAGAGATGAAGGTTGGACTCACGTCACCAGATCAAGGATTTAATCTTCATATGCTGATGCTATTAGAGCTCCAAGAATTTTTAATCAGAATCAAAGTTCTTCTCAAATTCAGAACGGAGAGAGAGCTCGATCAACGGTGGCAGTTTCTACGGTGTTTGACCGTCTTCAATATCCTCTCAATCACAATAAAGAAGCGGGAAATGCTCCGGTTCAAAATCGGACAGGTGTAATTTCGGGTCCCCAATCCAAGTCAAGGCCCACTTCCAGGCCCGCTAGCAATCAGCCCAAGAGCTTCTGTGTGAGGTGTCTTCTAGAGGGATATGAGAGACCGCACTGCAAGAATAAAATTCAATGTCGAAAATGTAAAGGGTGGGACCATGTTGCCAGCGACTGTTGCTCCGCCTTCCTCTCACTTGCGTTGTCTACTCAACGTCTCGCCGCTGCCGCTGTCCCAGCAGGAAATCATGGCTCTGCAGCAAATCCCGCTCCGTCCCCAAGGCAGGTAATCTCAAGTGCATCTGACAGCAACCCACGCATTACTCCCTCACCAAATCTGCAGACCAGAGAGATAGCAAGAACTCGGATAGCAGAAAACCCTCTTCCTCCACCAGCCGAACCAATCTTGCAGAGATCAGTAGAATCAGCTCCGAAAGCAATGCAAATTTCCTGTTCGACCCAACTCCTTTCCTGCCGCCTCATCATCAAGCCATCCAGGTGGATGGAAGGCCAGCCCGTGCCAAGGTGATTCTTTCGCCGTCGGCGGCTTTGCGTGAGGATTGGGCGATTGCCACCATTGTTCCAATGCCCAACCAATAGGTACTGTTTCAAAACATTCGGCAAATCATTGGTGAATTTCTTCAGCAAGAAAAGTATCTAGCCTTCCAAGAAATCAGTTCGTGCCCGTTTGGTCAAGCATATGTGCGCCTAAATTCATCCTTTGATAGAGATGCGTTAGTCTTACAAAGCCCTCACTTATTAGGAGATGTCCACATAATATTCCAAAGGCACAACCAGGGCATGAATTGGAGATCATATGACTCTTAATAGGGATATATGGTCTCTGCTGATAGGATTTCCTTTTGACAAGAGAGAAATGCATGAGATTGCTAATGCAGTAAGACAGTTCAATAAACTGCTTATTTGGGACAGAGCTAGAAGCTCCAGGGCAACTATTTTAGTCAAGCTTAGAATAGATGAACTGAGAGATGTGCCAATCAGCCTGGTGGTAGGAGAATCAGATGAACCTAACTCTGAATCATGGACTGTGCCAATAGTCATTGTGCAGCAAGAGCTCCTTCCTGCTGGTCCACCTGATGAAGACCCTATTCCCCCTGATGGAATTCCACATCCTCCTCTAGCAAACCCTTTCTTTCATCCAAACCAGCTTAATCACTTTGTTGGTCCTCTTCAACAGCATGAAGCTCAAGATGACATTGGGAATGGTTTGGCTCATAATCAAGAATTGCAGGACAACCTAGAAGAGGATGATAAACGTGATGAGGATCTGCCAGACTGGGGCCACTGGGCAATGCTTGCAAATGAAGATAACTTAATTGATCAAGAAATTGAAGAAGGGGAATTCATGGAATTGGCAGATCTTTTTCAGCCTCTAAATGCCCCTCCAGTACAAGCAGAGCTGCCAGATATGGATCTAAACAGTGAGCTCACACTCTCAGTGGGATCAAATGCAGTAGCAATGGAGTAGATAATGGGACACAACCAAGGGCATTGGGAGGGAAATGAAATTGTGAATGCAATGGGCCAAGCCCAAGCAGGCCAGCCAATTCTTCCAGACCTAAACCTTCAATTGGGCCCAATCCTGGCCCAAGGATCAATTCTTCAGGAGATTCCAATTCCCCCTCCAATACAGATTCAACCTCCAGCACTAGACTTCATTAATCTTGGTTTACCTTTGAAGCATCCACTTCTGGCAGATTATGATCTGAATTTAGCAGATATATCCAGCCTAGACAAGTCAACAAATGCTCCCAATCAGGATATTATAAATGTCAGCAACTCACACTCAGATGTCAATATTTTTGATCTCAATTTGGCTGAAGGGGAAGATCCTGTGATCCAGCTGGCCACTAAAGAAGAATATTTATTGGCTATCCAGCAATGGGAAATTACAGACACCTCTGTAGATGAAGAGATTGAAATCTATGAGCATGATTCTGAAACAATTTCTATACAAAGATAGAAGGGTACAAATTCTCCTGAGGACAATATTTCCTTCACTTCAAATAGTTCTGCTCCCCCAGGATTTAATATTAAAGGAAGGTTTTTAACTAAGAATCATTCTTTTTCATCTCATTCAGGCATTTCTCCTTCTGATAATCAAGACTGCCTCAATCTGCTTGCTTGGAAAGAAAATTTTGCTAAAGAAATAGAAGGCAGTGCTGCTATATAGGTACCATATGACTGGGTTAACTTTATTACAACCCTCTTATTAACACCTGATAAGTTTGATTGGGTAAAAAGATTCCTTAAATCTCCCATGTGGCATATTCTAATGGAAAATGAGCAGCATAAGAAATCATTCAATTTCTTCATACCTGATGCTTGCCCTATTTCTGTGGCCACTGTCTATTGTCAGGAACACACATCTGAAGAGAGGGATGAAGGTTCTTCTACTCACAAGAGGAGAACTGAGAATGACAAGGACCTGGATGACATAAATTTCACCCCCAAGCAGAGCTACTTAAAGGGAAAAGGAAATCTAGAGCACCAGTGGTGGAATCAGAGGTAAGAAGAAGTGAAAGACTTCAATACCTCAATAAAGGATTTAAAAAGAAAACTTGTGAAGATAACAACTGTTTGTCCTGTACTGCTAAGCCTCCAAACTGTTCTGCTCTTATCATTAAGAAATTTTCCTCATCTTGCAAGGTTGACCCAAAACTCAGCCATGAGGACAATATTTTGAAGAAGAAAGCTAAAAAGGGGGAGAAACAACCATCATGGAAAAACTAGAGAGACAGGAAGACAGGAGCAAAGGACTTTATCAAGAAAACCAAGAGCTCTACAAAGCTGAACTTTTGAAGCAGAATTGTAAAACTTTTGTAATAACCGAAGTTATCACTATTTGCACTTCCTGCATCTTTTGGTTTAAGTGGATTTGTGTAGTGAGGATCACTCACAGAAAGACCATTAAGATGGAAGCTTTTGTAAGCAAGTATTTCCTTTGTAATGAATAGATCCTGGAACATCTTAAGCTAGAATGTGAGAGGTATTAATTCAAGTTACAAGTGGCTAGCTATGTCTAATAAAATTGAAGAAACATGCTGCTCAATAATCTGCTTGCAAGAAACCAAAAGGGGGAGATCTGATGGAGAATATATTAAGAAATTATGCCCTAGAAGGATAAACAAATTTGATTACCTACCTTCTGTAGGGGCCTCAAGAGGGTTGCTAGTTGCTTGGGCTGAGAGCATTTTTAAATGAGAATGCTTGTTTAAAAATGAGTTCTCCATCTCACTTAAGTTCACTTCAGTGCACTCTGGTGCTAGTTGAATTTTAACAAACATTTATGGACCTTGTGACAATGAGGGCAGAACTAATTTCCTAAATTGGTTTAAACACATTCAAATGCCACTAAACTCAGATTGGATCATAACAGGAGATTTCCACTATATCAGATATCCCTCAAACAGGAGTAGGGGAACAGGAGATATTAATAACATGCTTCAGTTTAATGAGGCAATCAGCAATTTGGCATTGGTTGAAATTCCTTTAAAAGGGAGAAGCTACACCTGGAGCAACATGCAGCAAGCTCCTCTGCTAGAGAAAATAGACTGGGTCTTTACTTCTGAAAGCTGGTCTAACTCATATCCAAATACAATGGTAATATCATTAGCAAAGCATGTATCTGATCATGTTCCTTGTGTCATCAAAATTGGAACAGACATTCCAAAGTCACAAATTTTCAGATTTGAAAACTTCTGGCTTCAACACCATAATTTCAAAGAGACAGTGCAAAACATTTGGAGTCAACCATTGCAAGAAGCAAACTCTGCAAAACTGATTACTGCCAAATTCAAAAGACTCAGGAAAGGACTGAAAATATGGAGCAAGAGCCTATCAAATATTTCTTCAACCATACATGCAACCAATGAAGCTATTCTGATGTGGGATATTTTTGAAGAATATAGACCATTAAGTGACATGGAAAGAAGCTACAAAGAAATACTAAAGCAACATCTGCTGGAATTGCTGTCATTTCAGAGAATATATTGGAAACAGAGAGCAACAATTAGCTAGGTAAGGTTTGGAGATGAAAACTCAAAGTTCTTCCAGGCAAAAGCAACAATCAAATTCAGAAATAATTATATTCAAGTATTGAAAGATGATCAAGGGAATGAGCACACATATCATATTCCAAAAGCTGCTATCCTATGGAAGGCTTTCAAAGAGAGATTAGGGCAAACAAAGAACACTTCAGACCCTCTTCATCTGATAGGCCTCATCAAAAGAGTGGAAGGACTGGAAGAGCGAGAGGTCCCTTTCACCAAGAAAGAAATAGATGAGGTGGTTAGCAATCTGCCTTCAGATAAATCCCCTGGACCAGATGGCTTCAATGGTGATTTCTTCAAGCATTGTTGGGACATAATTGCAGATGACTACTAGAAGCTAATAAGTGCCTTCTATGAAGGAAAAATCTCACTTCAAAGCATTAATGCCTCTTTCATAACACTCATCCCCAAAAAGGATAATGCTGTGACAGCAAATGAGTTCAGACCAATTTCACTCCTCAACTGCACAATCAAGATCATTACAAAGCTGCTAGCAAACAGATTACAACAGGTGATTTTGAAACTGATTCACAAAAACCAGTATAGTTTCATTAAAAACATATCAATACAAGACTGCTTAGGCTGGGCATTTGAGTATCTACATCAATGCCATCATTCCAAGAAACCAGTAATCATTTTGAAACTAGATTTTGAAAAGGCATTTGATCTCATTGAGCATAAGACAATTACATCTATTTTGAAGGCAAGAGGTTTTGGGGACAAATGGATTAACTGGATTAATATGATCTTCACTTCTAGAACATCTTCTGTGCTTCTCAATGGAGTGCCTGGAAAAGTTTTCCACTGTATGAGAGGTGTCAGACAGGGAGACCCTCTTTCTCCAGTGCTCTTTGTACTAGCTGCTGATCTACTACAGTTAGTTCTGAATGAAGCTATGCAACAGAAACTCATCCAGCCTCCAATTAGCAGCCAGGCATGCCCAGATTTCCCAGTAATTCAATATGCAGATGATACAATACTGGTACTACCTGCAGATTCTGTTCAACTTACCCACATCAAAAGCATGCTCAAGTTCTACTCTGATTTCACTAGACTGAAAATTAACTATGAGAAGTCATTCTTAGTACCAATCAATGTGCTAGACCAACATATCAGTATAGTATTAAATATTCTAGGCTGCAAACAAGGACAAATGCCTTTCACCTATCTGGGACTTCCAATGGGAACTAGCAAGCCAAAAATTTAGGACTTTAGCCCAATGATGCAAAAAATTGAAAGAAGACTCTCTGGATGCTCAACCATGCTATCATATGATGGAAGAATTCTTTTGATGAAGTCTGTTTTTGCAGCACTACCAATATTTTACATGAGTCTTTGGCACTACCAATTGGAGTAATTGAACAAATCAACAAATATCTAAGAAACTTCTTATGGAGGAAATTTGGAATGGAAGATAGAGGAACTGCTCTAATTGCATGGAAAAAGTATGCAAGCCAAAGAAGCAAGGGGGGCTAGGGATTCTGGACATTGCACTGCATAACAAAGCCCTATTGATGAAAAATCTCTATAAATTCTTGAACAAGGACAACATCCCCTGGATCAACCTAATTTGGGAAAGATACTATCATTCCTCCCCGCCCATGGAAAAACCAGAGGGCTCTTTTTGGTGGAAAGCCCATGTCAAGCTCATACAGGAATTCAAGAACCTAAGCAACTGCACTATAGGCTCAGGGGAAACAATTCTATTTTGGAAAGATAAATGGACAGATGAAGCACTAGTACAAAAATTTCCTGAGTTACACTCTTTTGCTCTTGATGTCAATCAATCCGGTAAAAGTTCTGCACTAGCCAAAACTGGTCAACACAATTCCATCTTCCATTGTCCAATGAAGCATATGATCAATTCATCCAGCTAGATAACCTCATTCCACAGCTGCAGCCAGAACGGAAAAATGGACCTGCATTGGTATGATAAACAAGTTTTCCTCAATGCACATTTACAATCAACTCTTAGGACAGCAGGAGGAACACCCTATTTTCAAAATGATCTCGGACGGTTCTAGCAGACTAAGGCACAAAATATTTTTTTGGCTGGTTGCACACTGTAGAATAAACACCAGGTCACTTCTCATAAGGAAAGGAATGCAGCTCGATAGCCAACATTGTCGCAATTGTAACCAAAGAGCAGAAGAGACAACAATGCATCTTCTTTGGGACTGCAACTTTGCACAAGATTGTTGGAATTCACTACTTACAAACAGACAAATAGGCACCTCAGTATATGAAGATACTACATTGGCAAGAAACCACCTACCAAAACACTATGCAACAGAAATCATTATCCTGTGTTGCTGGAACATATGGATTCAGAGAAATAACAAAGTATTTAGGGGACAATCTCAAACAGTGCAAGCATGGATATTTTTTTCGAGACATGATCTAAAGATTCTAAAATTCAAGATCAAAGAGAAACACGCTCAAAGTTTCACAAGCTGGATAGAGAATAATCTGTAATTACATGTTTATCTTTCCTAGGGCAGGAATGGGCTAATCATAGCCTTTCAGACTTGTTGTTTTATATTTTATTATTAATATAATACCGTAGAACACTTTGTTCGACGGTCAGTGGCTCACAAAAAGTACCATTCGTAGCTAATTTCCAGTGAATATTATCTAAACACAGTCAACAGCTTGTGCGGGTGTGAGTGAGTATTTGTCCTCTATAGATCTGCCCGGTAGTGCTGCTTGTCACATCAATCGGCCAGTCCCATCTTTGCATAACTCTATCAGACTCTCACATCAAGCAATTGATATTTCTGTGTATTTTTCCCGGCCTTGTGGACTTAACCATGGGGGTGTCAGCTGTTACCCTTTTTTTCTTTTTCATTTGTATACTATCACGACGCCCTTGCTTCGCTACGAGTTTACCCGCAGGTCCGTCGAGAGGCATGGGCGAGCTGTGCACACGCACAGGGCCCCAAAAAACTGGGGCCCCAAATCGACTCATTATATTCAGTAGCAGGCCAGGCCATCAGGGATTGCACGAGAGAAAAAGGCCCTTCTACCCTTAGAGTAACTTCAACCGGGCGACCCAAACGGACGCGCATTTGTCCGTGTTTTGTCCATTTAGATCGACTCGTTCGCCCTGTTTTGTAAATGGGTCGGCCGTGCGCCCAACGCGCCGACCCATTTATCATTCGCACACAAACTGTTTTTACTTTAAAAACCACAGATCATGCCAGCCACCATGCTAGCGTCCAGAGTTCACGCCGGCGATATGCCAG
>CBMN010773231.1:67-12474 GCA_000582825.1 Hordeum pubiflorum | reverse complement strand
CCCTGGCTTGTAATATGAAGATGTACGACTTTTATTTGTGTCTTTTGTTGTATTGTGATATCAATCAGTGAGTCCCTAATCTTGCTCGTACGCATTGCGTGTATGATTAGCGTACGGTCGAAATTAGGGGCGTCACACCTTGTGAGCGTAGTGTTGAACACCTTGCAGGTGTGGTGGAGATGAGGCCAGGAAGAGCACCTCGGGCTCCCCTTACAGGCAGCAGGCAAGGTAGGAGTTGGCGACCGGTTGTCGGCGGCTATGCAGCGCCGGCCAGAAGGTGTTGGGGTCGATGGGCGTCGCCGGCGGCCGTAGCTTCCCTCATACCGGATGCGGCGACAAAGAGCCACAAATGCCGGCAAAAACTCCTCCGAAACGCGGGCGTGGGACGGCTATGACAAGGGGTCGTCGTGGTTTGGGTGGCGTGGCTGGAAAACGAGGCGACGACCGGAGAAATGGGTGAGGACAGCGATGGCGGGGGCGGGGGGAGGGGCATGGGAAGAGAAAGGGGGGCTTGTGTATCCGACGGGCGGGCCAGGGAAGGACAAGGGCGCGCGTCCGTCGTCCGTTTCGACGCGAACGCGGACCAAATTTGGGTCGGAAATGGGTCGAAAGCGAATAAAAAACAGACGTTCTTCGTTTGCCGTGGGTTGGGCCGCGTTTTGTGTTCGTTTAGTCCCATACTGACACGCCGGATGATTTGAAATCGTGCGTTGGAGTTAGGCTTATAAAATGGCTGCAAATTGATGCAGAAGCCGGGGCAATCCTCCTATTCTAAAACAAATCACTAACCAACGATTGACTGATAATACCTATGAGCTGACCAATATGGGGCCACGTCTGTTCTCCAATCGGGCATTCGAAAAACAAATGAATACATGTTTCAAGCTCTTCACAAAACAGAGATGACATATCCAAAGTGCTGCCGTCTGGGCAGGTTCCTCGTATAATCCCTGAACCTTGTGCTTTGTTTTGGTAATTTTATTGGTAAATTGGTTCGGTCTGTTTTACGCCAGCTGTAATCCTTGCTAACAATCACACAAAATGTGTGTTCTGTGGGAGGAACCGCCACTTGACGAACACCAGAATATGAACACACCTGTCATCGATTGGTGAAAGGATATCACAGATTTCATAGCATCATGCGCTACAATCAATATACACTTTTCGAAGTGGCTACAAATTCAGTACAATGCCGGTCTTCTTTTCCTTGATCTTTCGCCGATAGTACTGCAAAAGAGAGGGTACCGATTGCCATGGTCTTAATGGAGGACACATGCTCTACATCGACGAGCAGACAGCGCACAATAATCCGCACTGTTATCCGATCGGATTCGGCGTAATAATCACTCCATATGCACAGCACGACACGGTCACATGAGACCCAAGAGCACCCTACTACACGCCACCTCGGTTGGAAAAATCAGAGGGGAGTCCGCTCCTTCTTCCCGTCGCACCTCCCGATTTCCCACTCCACCCACCGCCCGAACTAATGTACAGCCCAGCCATCTCCGGCCCCGTCTAAGGTTCCTGCAGCGACGACACGGGCAGATCGCTCGCCGAGCCATCGGGCCTCCGCGACGCCGCCATCTTGGCGGAGATCTCGGCCACGACCAGCCTCGACAGCAGCAGGCCGGCGATGAGCGCCGACGCCATGAGCATCGTGAACACGCCGCTCCAGCTCTTGGCGGAGATGTACCCCGTCAGGAGCGGCCCCACCGCGGCGCCGATGGAGCCCGTGCCGTCGATGATCGCCGTCACGGTGGCCAGCGCGCGGGAGTTGCCGTTGAGCGAGCTGTGCGTGCCGAGGTCGGCGGACACGGCGGTGGTGATGAGCGCGTAGGGCCCGTTCACGAGCACCCCCGTCACGAACATGAGCGCCACGTTCCACGTCAGCGAGATGCTCCCGTAGATGCGGTAGAAGAAGAGCGCCGGTATCGCCGAGAAGGTGAAGGTCGCCGCCGTCAGCGCCCGCGCGTCCAGCCGGTCGGAGATGTGGCCGGCCAGGACGCCGCCGACGACGCCGCCCACGTCGAACAGGGTCGACAGGATCCCCGCCGCAGAGTCTGACAGATATTCTCCCCCGATCTCTGAAATTCATCAGGAACAAAACAAAACGGTTGTCAGGTAAAAAAACATTTTTTTTATCTCCACGTGCTGCCAGCATAATATACAACTAGACGAACCTGTGTGGCTGAGGTAAAATGGAAGCCAGTAGAGGAACGTGTAGGCGACAAGCTTGCAGAAGAAAAGGCAGAGAGCAAATGGGGCAACGCCAGGAATTCTCCATGCCTGGATGAATCCCACTGCCTCGTCTCGCCCACTCGAATGTCCCTCCAGCAGAGGCACATCCGTGCCATTTTTCTCGTAGTCCTTCACATGGCGATCCTCCTCGACGCCGATCACCTCCGGATCAACGGGCAAGAAGAGGAACACGGCGAGCCCGACCAGCGCGATCATGGCACCGGGCACTGCAAACGACCAGCTCCACCCAAACTTCAGCATGGCAGCGGCGATCAGTGAGCCAGAAATGTTTCCCACGGAGGTGTGAGCGTTCCAAATCCCCATGATCAGCCCCCTCTTGCTCTTCCCGAACCAATTGCCGACGACCGCGACCACCGAAGGCCAGCCGGATGACTGAAACAGGCCGGCGATCATCTGGACGCCTAGAAAGTAGTAGAAGCTGTGGATGTTGAGCCAGTAGCCGGCTCCGAAAGCGGCGGTGAATAGCCCGGTACCTACCATTCCGATGGTCAGGAGGATCCTGAGATCCACCCGGTCACCCAAATGACCAGCAAAGAACATGCCAACTGCATACACCCCAAGGAAAGCAAGATCGATCTCGCCGAGTAGCTCGGTGCCATCCTCGCCATTGAACGGAGCCCAGCCACTCTGGAGAGCCGTGTTGTTCGCCGCGCCATTTAAATCTTGGAGATACAGATGGCTCGGCCAGTGCAACAAGCCTAGGTTTGTTGTCTTGGGATCAAGAACACTCTTGACAATGCTTGTGGTTTTCCTAGTGGCATGATAACTAGCATATGACAAGAAGGTGAGCACCAACACAAGAGCCTGAGATGATCTGAAGGAGAGAGGGCCACCACGGATACACTCGAAGAGCTGAATCCCCAATGGCTTTATGCTACCCATTCTGCTCCTGCTCTCAGTAGAGGAGCCCATGAGCGAGCCTGAATTTGGTTTGTCCACTAACTGTTAATGTAGCCGGGAAGAAGGCCGGCCGGTGTTATTGCCTTTATCTGAAAAAAATGCAAAGCACGGCAAACGTTAGAATTATCCATATCCAGACAAGAACATAAGTGCTGACAGCTTGACACAAATGTGGAACTTGGAGTGATGAGAATGAAAGGGACAGGTGCAAATGCTAATTTTGCAACCAGGAGTAATCGTCATATAACAATGTTTGGAAGAACTATTGGGGCCAAGGACTAGATGGTTCCTGAAATAAAATAAATAGCACGCTATACTACTACTACTACCACTTTGCGCTAACTATGAAATGATTAGGTTGGATGTTACGAATTTTTTAGGTGGCATGCTGCGTCTGCGAGCACAACAATGTTAAATCACTGAATCTTTCATTTGAGCGGCCCAGCATACATATGCTACAAATGAGCACTTTTCATCAGAATCAACCTAACAGGATAGCCAAGCGCCCAAGCTCAAAATTAAAATCAGGGACCCCTTATGATATATACACCTCCCCAGATTGGGCAGAGAAAACAACCACTATGTTGATAAAGTACAGACTAACCTGAAGTTAATTGGAAGATTTGGTCGATGGAAGGGGGCAAGATCTAACGATCACTACCGAAATCAAGAACTGAGACTGAACTTTGATTGATCAACTGAAATAAATGGTACCAAAGGAAACAAAAAGAAAACATCCTTCCACAACAGCAGCATCTCATCTCACCTCCAGTTGAGCAATGGGAGGGGAGGATAGAAGGCAAGGCGCAGAGATGCGTGAATATGAGCGCACCGGCATGGACATGAATATAAAGGGGAGGAAGCAAGACATGGCCGGTCTTGCAAGCAAGCCAAGGTAGCCCGACAACAGAAGCAACGGAACCAACGGATCTTACTCTTTTCAGAAAGAGAAAGAAGAGCGAGCAGAGAGGCTAAAGTTGCCCGAAACTTCGCAACTTGCACGACAGCCGTCGGACAGAAGTCGGCGATCCGTTAGGCCGCCATGGCCGGCGAGAAGCCACCTTTTTTCTGACGCAGGGGGACGAAACGGAACTGAAAGCAAGATGGGGAGGTGCCGGCATGACGCGACCCATTCATTACCTGCGGAGAGAGGACCCTGGAGGTTGTCCGGGAAACAGAGGATGTGTGGTCTTCTTCTTCTTCTTCTTCTCCGGCCGGCTGTTGGCGGGTCGGGTCGTCGAGCGTGACCTGGGAGCTGGGAGGGAGGGACTCGTGGTCGTGGGGAAGTGGGCAGCTGAACTTCTGAGGCGCCTCGGCCGTGGCTTCCGAGGAGCTAGCTGCTCCTGTGTTTATACCGGTGCTGGCGACAGCGTTTGTTCGGCCGCTCCTGCTCGTGGTGCCCGTGGGTTGCCGCTGGATCGGGTGTTTCCCCGGTCAGCTCACGCTCTTCTCTGTGGTGCCTAATCGTCTTGGCTTAGCGACGGTGGCGTATCGAGTGGGTACTGTTTAGTTGACTAAACTTGTGTTTATAAAATACTACAACGAGGGAGCATGCGCCTTGAAATGTGGATAGTCAAACACAAGCGCGGACCAACATATTCGCCATATTCAACATTGTGTATACAGTGCCACCGTGCCAGGTTAGAAATTCGTAAAATGCTAGTAGAAAAATGGACATGTATGTAGCGTAACATTGTACGTGCAGCAGAGCAACAGATTGGTAAATGGCACGAGCAAAGCCAACGGAGTCCTCCGGGCGTGCTCATCATACCGGAGGTGAGGACACGCGCGCACCAAGGTTGGTTTCCCGGCTCTTCCCGCGATATAGAAAGGGAAAAGGAGGTTGCCCCGCTCAGCAGATTTGCTTGCGGCCGGCTGCGAACGCTAAGAATAGATCAGTCTTCCGACGGGAATATTGGGAGCGGATATCCCTTCTGGGGGGCGGATATTCGTGGCGCTAAAATTATATGCCTCGTACCGGATCCCAACACCTGTGGGGCCCCACGCGAACGCGATCCTGTGCCTCACGTCATTATGCGGCGCCGTTTGGTACTCTCCAGCGAAACCGCATGCTAATCCCGCCGCGGTTTGCTACCTTTGCTCGGACGCAACGCAACGCATCGAAAATGTCAACCAAATGATGAGCATTGGTTAAATGTTATTGTAACTCCCGGTTTCTGAGGCCTGAATGTACCGGAAATTTGCACGGGGTTGAAAATTTGGGGTGGAGGGACGACCGGACGAACCTTTTAGTTTTGTATCGATCGCCGCGCCCCTGCCTGCGGCCGACGTGAACCGGAGCTCGACTGTTGGCGCGTGAAGGCGCAGTGTTCCGGCGCCGGCGCGGCTGTCTGCGCATGAGACGGAGGGAATCGGGTCAGGAGAAAAAGGCAGGGCAATGCGCGACCGATTGATTGATTGGTTGCCAGGGCGACGGCGACAGGAGATGAAACGGAGGCAGGAGGGTCGGGTACCTCCGATTCGTCGACGGGATCGAGTCCGGCAGGATCGAGCTCCGTCGAACGAACGGACAAACCAGGGCGGAGAAGCCGCTCGCCTACTTATGCCAGGGGGAAAATAGTAGCCTCCGGGTTTCAAAAAAAGTGGGGAAATTAAAATAGCCAGCGACCGGCCGGAACGTAAACTTCGTTTTTAGAAAGAAAAGGTGATCCCATGTCTAGCGACGGAGAAGTGAGCCGATTGTGCTATTTACGTAACGCATACAAGTAGGATTGTGGAACAAACCATTGTCTTTTTGTGGGAGTGGCTACGCGTCATCGGATGACTGGATTTTGTTTTGGGTCAGTCAATTATTTCTGTATCATCCGATATACAACGATCGGGCAGATGGCATTTTTCTACCTCTTGTTTTTCATTGTTTATGGTCTTCCTCGAACTTTGCATTCGCCACACACGCCCGTACCGCTCTGCCCTTGACAATCCTCCCTAGCCATACATCTACCTTCGAACATGTTACCCCTCTTACTGATCAGGACATGGGCCGGCAGATGACCAGAAGGCTCATGAAGTGAAGAAGCCCACGAAGAGGCATCGAAGGCCCTCGCAGCGATACGCGTCCAAGGACTGGGTGACATGAGTATATTAGGTGCAGCCGGTTACAATGGAACTTGGCCATTGGTTGACGGCTTTGCCGTTGGCTTGTAAAGTGAGAAGAGAGATGAATCTCTGATTACATCACCGAAGCAATTCCCCGGTCGATCCCCTTCCCTAATTCGAATTCCGATTGAGATATCTAGCTACTTGTTAACAATTGGTACTCAGAGCCAGATTTTTTCCCCACCCACACGACACCTGTCTCGCAGCGGCGGCGGCGTGTCGCCGGCAAGTGCTAATGAAGAACTTGACGCCTCATGGACGAGCGATCTTCGAGACCCTTCGGCATGCGGGGGAAGCGGCGCGGCAACTACACCAACAGGAGCTCGACGAGCTCATCATCGCGTTCGTCAGAAGGGTGGTGGACGCGGCGGCCGCGCGCTCGGTGGAGGTCGTTGTGGACAAGGCGGTCGGTGAGGCTATCGACACCATCGTCAACGACGTGCAAGCCTATACTGATGGGGCAGAGGCAGATCTCCTCTGTCGGATCCAGGAGCTTCGTTCTGCAAAAGGTCTCGCCTCCGTGGACTCGAATTCCACCATCAGGATGCCGAGGGGAGCCGCGGAGACCGGCCAAAGTGGGCACCACTCATCCACGACTACACGGGGGATCGGGTTGGGTGTTTCGGCACCCTACATCCCTCCTTCAGCACGAGGTATCACCGGTTTACCCAAGCCCAACTTGTCATTCTCTAGTTTGACGCATCGCGAGAAGAGGAATTGGGAATCGTTTTCTGCTAGCCATGGTCGTCCTCCAGCCGTTGGTTTCCCTAAATTTGACGGCGATAACCCTAAGCTCTAGAAAACTCGGTGTGTAGACTACTTCAACATGTTTGATAATGATCCTGATCTATGGATAGCAGTAGCATCCATGCAATTTGAGGGATCAACGACTCGCTGGCTTTCCTTCGTGCAACACAAATTTGTGCGGGTGTCATGAGATGGATTTTGTGCTGCTATGTTGCATCGGTATGGGCGAAACCAGCACCAATCGCTGGTCGACGCCTGTATCACCTTCGTCAGATGGGTACTGTCGTAGAGTATATCAATCAGTTTTCTAAACTGATGGATCAACTCGCGACTTATGAACCGGATCGTGACATGCTCCACTATACTACCCATTTTGTTGATGGTTTAAAATATGAAGTTCGATTAATTGTTGTTGTTCAGAGACCATTAGACTTGGATACTGCATATTCTATTGCCTCTGTGCAGGAGGAGTTGGGCGACAGCGAGCCATAATTGAGTTCACACAGCTCTAGCAGAAGATCCGGGACTGTTTCCAAGTCCTACAAGTCATAGTCGGAAACAATCAAGACTACAAGTTCTGCTGGCGACAAGCTGGCTGCACTCAAAGCTTATCGCAAGGCCAAGGGCTTGTGTTTTATTTGTGGCGAGAGATAGGGCAAAGAGCACAACTGTAACAATATTGTCCAACTGCACATTGCACAAGGATGATGGAGTTATGTGCTATGGATCCCAATTTCTCTGATGACAGTGACGATGATTTGATTTTGTTATCGGCTCACACTCAATCTTTAGGCACTTCTAACGATGCTATCAGATTGCCATGTGGTGGATGGTCATAAGGTGGTGTTCTTGTTGGACTCTGGGAGCTCTCGTTCTTTTCTCAGTGAGGATTTTGCCCTGCATCTACCAGGGTAACAATTGCTACAGAAATCTCAGAAGCTTAGGGTGGCAGGAGGAGGGCAATTGTGTTGTACCCACTAGAGTCCTTAGTGTAATGGTCTACTGGTGATCATCAATTTGTCACTGACTTCAAGATTTCACCTCTGAAACATTATACTGAGATTATTGGTATGGATTGGCTGTGTGTACATGGCACCATGAGTGTGAATTGGTTGCAGAAGTGGCTGGCATTTGAGGATAAAGGACAACATATTTTCTTGCAAGGAGAACCTCCAAAGGAGTTTCAATTTACAGTGGTGGAACTGCACTTAATACAAGGCTCTGGTAAAATAGTGGTCAAGGTCACTGTACCACGTGAAATTCAGGTTGTTGTGGAAGAATATGCTTCTGTCTTTGCTACTCCTAAGGGATTGCCACCTAGAAGAGCATGTGATCACAAAATTCCACTCATCAAAGGGGCAGTCAATATTAGGCCTTATAGGTACTCACCAGAGCTGAAAATAGAGATAGAAAAACAGGTGCAGGAGATGCTAGAATCTGGGATCATTAAGCCCAACACTAGTGCTTTTGCTTCACCTATTTTCATGGTCAGGAAAAAGATTAGACTTGGAGACTATGTGTAGATTACAAGCAGTTGAACATGTTGACACTGAAGACCAGATTTCCTTTGCATGTGATTCATGAACTTTTGTATGAACTTCAGAGTGCTTCATGGTTTACCAAACTTGATTTGCGAGCAGGTTATCACCAAGTACGTCTAGCCCCAGGGGAAGAATACAAAACTGCTTTTCATACCCACAGTGGTCATTTTGAGTTTAGTGTGTTGGCTTTTGGCTTAACCTGTAGCCATGTAACTTTTCAAGGTGCCATGAACTATACCCTTTTCTCCTATCCTGTGTGTCTGTGCAGTGGTGTTTTTTGATGAAATGCTTGTTTACATTGCAACTCTTCGGGGACATATTTAAAATCTCAAGCAAGTGTTGCAGCTCTCAGCTAAACATCAGTGGCAAGTGAAGCTTTCGAAATGCTCTTTTTCTCAACACAACATCTCTTATTTGGGATTTGTGGTCAATGAACAGGCGGTCTCCACTGACCATGAGAAGATTCTGGATGTTTTGAACTGGCCAATGCACAAAAATCTGAAAGTGCTATGAGGTTTCCTTGGGTTATCTGGTTATTACCGCAAATTTGTTCGTCATTATGGGATAATAAATCAACCATTGACTCATCTACTCAAGAAGAATATGCCATTTGTCTGGACACAAGACTCTCAAACTGCATTTGACCTCCTCAAAACTTCCCTCACCACAACCCGTGTTTTGACTCTCAAACTGCCATTTCTTGTGGAAACTGACGCCTATGACACTGGGGTTGGTGCAGTGTTGTTACAGCAAGATCATCCTATTGCTTTCGCCAGCAAGGGCTTGGGCCCATGCACCAGAGGCTTGTCCACATGTGAGAAGGAGTATATGGCCATGTTGCTTGCATTAGAGCACTTTCGTAGCTGTCTTCAACATGCGGAGTTTCTCATCCTAACTGATCATTGCAGTATAGCACATCTCAAAAATTAGAGGTTGCACACCACTAATAGAAAGTTTTTACCAATTGTTGGGTTTGCAGTTTAAAATCAAATACAAAAAGGTTGTGACAATCTGGTGGCTGATGCTCTTTCACGTCGTCCACATGACGCATGTGAGTTACTGGCCCTTACTACTCATCATACGACTTGGCTCGATGATGTTTGGACCTCTATCAAAAGGATCAAGATGCCAAAGACTTGTTGACACGAGTGTCTGTCCAAAATATTCCTGACGAGAAGTTTACATAGCGTGATGGCCTGATTCGTGGTTGCAAGAGGCATCTGAATATACTCTCAAAATCATTGAGGCATTCCATTCTAATCCCCTGGGTGGTCACTCTGGTATTCCAGTGACCCTGCGTCATCTCAAGCAATTATTCTATTGGAAGGTTATGCGTGCTCAGGTGCACACCTTTGTGCAGGAGTGTGTGGTTTGTCAGCGTGCCAAGCCGGATCACAGCAAATACCCTGGTCTGCTCGCGCCATTGCCTATTTCATCCAAGTACCAACACATGTTGACAATGGATTTCATGGAAGGACTTCTAAAGACTGGACGATTAAATTGTGTCCTCGTGGTGGTCGATTCGTAATATGTTCATTTCATCGGTCTGCTGCATCCCTTCACAGTTTCGACAGTTACTGTTGCATTCATGGACAACATCTACAAAACACGGTACTCCTGAATCCATTGTCACTAACAAAGATGGCATCTTCACTAGTCGTTTTTTCTGTGACATTGCTGCTCTCACTGGAGTTAAGCTTCACATGAGCTTGTCACATCACCCGCAGATGGCTATACTGAGCGTGTTAATCAGTGTCTCGAGGCTTACTCGCGTTGCTTTTATCATGCTTGTCCAGGCAAATGGGCTCAGTGACTGTCTTCAGCTGAGTATTGGTACAATACCAACATGCACTCATCCCTTTAGGGCAAATCACCATTTGAAGTTCGCTATGGACAACCTCCACACTAATTTGGCTTATCTTCAAAGGATGCATGCGATGTACCCGATCTGGACACTTGGCTTAAGGTTCGTGCTCTTATGAGGAACCAGATCCAGCAGCACCTGGAGTGCGTGCATGCACGCATGAAACATCAAGGAAACAAGAAGCGCAATGATCGTGTCTTTGAAGTGGTGATTCCGTGTTCATGAAGCTCCAACCTTACCCTGATTCAGTCATCGGTTGTTCCCCGCACTCACCACAAACTGTTTTCAAGTACTATGGGTCATTCCGTATACTGGCGTGTTGGACCTTTAGCTTATTGTCTATAGCTCCCTGCTCATAGCCGCATCCACCTAGTGCTGCATGTGTCGCAGTTGAAGGAAGCGTTGGGACCGCACTACTAGGTAGCCGGAACTCCCTCCACCTGACGCTCAGTATGCTATTCCTACTCGTGTGTTGCAGCGCCGTTTTCGCCAGAATGGAGACGCTGTGGTGCTGCAAGGGCTGGTGCAATGGTCTGCACCAGCCTGACACCTTGCCCACTTGGGAAGACCTCGACGATCTGCGTCAATGTTTTCCTCGAGCAACAGCTTGAGGACAAACTTGTCCTCAAGCTGGTTTTCGAGCGAGGGGCAATGTTACGCCTACTACTGATCAAGACATGGGCCCGTCAGATGACCAGAAGGCCCATGAAGTGGAGGAGCCCACGAAGAGGCACCAAAGGCCCTCGCAGTCATACGCGTCCAAGGACTGGGTGGCATGAGTATATTAGGTCCAGCCGGCTACAGTAGAACTTGACCATTGATTAACGGCTTTGCCATTGGCTTGTAAAGTGGTAAGAGAGAGGAATCTTAGATTACATCATCGGAGTAATTCCCCGATCGATCCCCTTCCCCAATTCGAATTCTGATTGAGATGTCTAGCTAGTTGTTAACAGAACCATCCCAATTCCTCGGTGAACCTGCACACCCCCTCCTAGCCAAACTGACAACCGGCTGCGGCTCGTTCCTGGCCATGCCTTGTTGGCATCCCCGTGTCTTGCTTCGCTTGCACCATCACGATCGTCGACAGCAATGGTGCTCCGCACCGTTGCTGCTTTCTTTTCAAAAAAATCGACTGATCCAAATATCATATTCACGCGGCTAGCGACCAGCTAAACCTTGTTTTTCACGCAGAGAGATGGGGAAATATTGTGTCGGTAGGATGTAGCGTGTACCGTACGGAGTAAGGGTATCTCTAAGGCGGACCCGCAAACCGCCCGCATCCGTCCGAACTGCAGAAGCCATCCAACGTTGTCCTGTATCGGTCTGCGGCGCGGTCCGGACACGATTTCTCCCGCAAACCAGAGAAAACGTGGGGGGCTTTGCTGGAATCTGGACACGAGAAACGTCGCTATCTACCCCATGGCTCACCCAATCTCCCCTCTCGGTCCCATTTCCTTGCACTCCACCCCTTCTTCCCCTTACTTTGCATCCGCACCCTCCACCTCTGCCGCCGCTCCTTTTACGTCTCCGGCCGCCACAGAGGCATTACCGGACGTACGCAACGAGCACCGCCGCGCCCACTCACCGTTACGACGGAAATTTCCACCCTGGAGCCGTTTGTACCCAAATACACTCCGCCCGTGCCGACAACCTCCATGGCGGTCACCATGCCCGACAGGTGTTCGGTCAAATACCATTGAGCTTATTTTCAAATGCTATGTCGTTTTTTAGAGTTCGGAGGATGGTGAGCTACTCAACCATGGAGAATGAGTTGTTTTGCGATGTGTGGCTGGTTGTATCTGTGGATTTCGCAGGGAGGACCAGAGGGGAGCCCTTCTGGGAGCAACTGCATGCAACGTTTAACGCACGAAAGCACATTGCGCCCTATGATATGTACATCATTCAACCACGCAACATGAAGTCGTTGTCGTATCGCTGGCAAGTGTAACACTCTAAAAATCGGGTTATCGATTTTT
>CBMN010773156.1:0-14930 GCA_000582825.1 Hordeum pubiflorum | reverse complement strand
AGTGGTGTGGACAAGAGCAAGCTAAAATGTGATGCGTGTGAGTTTGCTAAACATACCAGAAACTCATATGTGAGTAAGGGGATCAGGAGCATATCTCCTTTTGTGCTAATCCACTCTGATGTATGGACATGTCCAGTGTTATCTCTCAGTGGTATGAAATACTTTGTTACATTCATTGATTGCCATTCTCAGATGACTTGGGTCTATCTTCTGAAACATAAAGATGAAGTCTTTCAGTGTTTCAAAGTTTTTTATGCACTTGTTCAGACTCAATATGTGGAAATTCAAGCACTCCGATCCGACAATGGCACCGAGTATGTTAACAAGGACATTGGTGCCTTCATGTCGGACAAGGGCATTCTGCATCAAACATCTTGTCCGGACACACCTCCTCGGAATGGAGTGGCAGAGAGAGAAAATCGCCACCTGCTAGAGGTGGCTCAAGCATTAATGTTCACCATGAATGTGCCCAAGTTCTTGTGGAGTGAAGCTGTCATGATGGCCACCTTCTTGATCAACCGCACGCCATCCCGAGTGACAGGTATGAAGTCACCGTATGAGTTGGTTTTCACAGAAAATAAATTCCCAGTTCCCCCAAGGTGTTCAGTTGCACTTGTTTTGTTCGTGATCATAGGCCATCAGTCAACAAATTGGATCCTCGGGCAGTCAAGTGCATATTTATTGGGTATTCTTCAGGTCAAAGAGGATACAAATGTTGGAGTCCGTCTGAGAGGTGGACATTTGTGAGCATGGATGTTATGTTCCGTGAATCGGAACCCTGTTATGGTGAGAAAACTGATCTTAGTGTCTTGTTTGAAGAACTTGACCAAAGTCTCCCTCCGGAGATTGGTCAAGAGGGGGAGAGTAGTAGCACATGTATGCAGATGCAACAGTCACCTTCACCTTTCATAACTCCTGCGGCTCCTTTTATACAAACATCAGCTTCCATCGGTGATGTGCAGGTTGGCACATCGGCTCAGACTGGGAGTGATGCTTCCACCGATGATGTGCGGGTTGGCACACCGGTTCAAACTGGGAGTGTGCCGAGGTGGACAATAGAGCAAGAGGAGCAGTTAAAGGTGTACTCACGGAAGCGTGCACCGGCTCAGATTGGTAGTGTGCCAAGATGGACAGCAGAGCAAGAGGAGCAACTAAAGGTGTATTCACGAAAGCGAGGTGATGGTATTGCACATTAGGGGGAGCAACTAGATCAACCACTGACAGAACAACAGGGTAGTAATGATGTGATTTCCATCTCCTCTGACGGGGATCATGCAGAAGGGTTAATTAAAGGGAAAGTTGCTTTGAGGAGAACTACTCGAGAAACAGTAGGGATACCAGAGAAACGGTATGGGTTCGATGACAATGATATTGGAAATTATGTCTCCTATGAAGCATTATCTCCAGCCCACAAAGCATTTGCTGCTTCTCTTCAGTCCATGTCAGTTCCAACTGACTGGAAGAAGGCAAAGGAGGACTCAAAGTGGCGAGTGGCCATGGTGCAAGAGCTAGAGGCTCTATGGAAGAACAAGACATGGGTACTAACACCCTTTCCAACAAGAAAGAAGGCAGTCAGTTGAAAGGTACAAAGCAAGGCTTGTGGCGAGGGGGTACAGCCAGACATATGGCATTGACTACGATGAGACCTTTGCTCCAGTAGCAAAGATGAACACCGTGAGGATTCTAATCTCCTGTGTAGCAAATTTCGGGTGGCCTTTACACCAACTTGATGTGAAGAATGCCTTCTTGCATGGGGACTTGTAGGAGGAGGTATACATGGAGATTCCACCTGGGTTCTCGATGTCTGAGACTACTGGCATGGTATGCAGGCTGAAGAAGGCCCATTACTGACTGAAGCAGTCTCCAAGAGGTTGGTTTGACAAGTTTAGACGAGCAGTGTGTGACATGGGGTATGGACAATGCAATGGTGACCATACATTGTTTTATAGACACTCTAATGGGAAAATAACCATCCTTGCAGTGTATGTTGATGATATCATTATCACCGGTGATGATGACGTAGAGATAGCCAGGTTAAAGGGGTGTCTGAGTAAGGCCTTTGAAGTTAAAGATCTTGACCGACTCAAGTATTTCCTTGGCATAGAAGTGGCCAGGTCTGAAAAAGGAATAGCTCTTTCTCAAAGAAATTATATTCTGGACCTCCTCTATGATGTTGGCATGTTGGGTTGTCGAGCTGCTTCAACCCCAATTGATCAAAACCATAAGGTAACTGCTCAATCAGGGGATCTGGTGGATAAAGAAAAATATCAGTGATTGGTGGGAAGATTGTTGTACTTGTGTCATACACGACCAGACACTGCATTTGGAGTAAGTGTTGTGAGCAGATATATGCATGAGCCTAGAAGTGAACATCTTGAGGCAGTATATAGAATCTTGAGGTACTTGAAGGGTTCTCCTAGGAAAGGAGTGATATACAAGAGTCATGGACACCTTGTTGTGGATGGTTATTGTGATGCTGATTGGGCTAGCTGCTTGGATGACAGGAGATCAACTTCAGGCCATTGTGTTTTCATAGGAGGAAATCTAGTGTCTTGGAGAAGCAAGAAACAACCGGTTGTTTCCAAATCAACTGCAGGGGCTGAATACAGAGCCATGTCTCAGGGATTGAGTGAGTTGTTATGGACAAGGAATCTATTGGAAGAGCTGAAGATATTGAAGACCAGTTGTATGAATGTATGGTGCGACAACAAGTCAGCAATTAACATAGCAAACAACCTAGTTCAACATGATAGAACAAAACATGTGGAGATTGACAGATTCTTTATCAAAGAAAAACTGGATGCTGGGATTATCAAGATAGAGTATGTGAGCTCAGGACAACAGATTGTAGATTGCTTGACTAAAGGATTGGGAACTAGAGAATGCAGCTCAGCGTGTGACAAGATGGGAATGATAGATATCTATCACCCCTCTTGAGGGGGAGTGTTGAATGTGTGGCCTATAGTTGCTGGCCCAAGAGGCCCAGGCCCATACCAGCCTAGTGGTCATTGACCTAGAAGAAGAGGGGAACTCCCAGTCGTGAGTGACAGCCGCCACAACCACTCCAAACAGAGAAGGTGAGCTACTGTCAAACACCAACACTTTCTAAATATATCCTAATAACTTTGAATGATCAGAATATAAGGGCCTCCCTATGGCCCGGTTGGCTAAGAAAACCTTATTTCTCGGTCGACTTTACACGATCTAACAAACATTCAATGTGACAAAATAATTGTTAGTAGAGAAGCAAAGAAAATGTAGAAGGATATGTCTATGGTTTGTCGACTGACAAAACCTTATTTATCAATTGACTATACAGATTTGTTCATTGAGGTACAAAAATGTGTTAATGGTCATGTAATAATTTGTTATTGCAATGCACATACAATCCAGAATTTGTTCCGATGGAACCTTATAGGATCTCAAGTCAATTGGATTAACAGTTTCTCAGTATCGATGGTGAAATAAGAAACTCTCAGGCAGCCGACAATTAGCAAAATCGTTTTGAACATACTTATATGCCATTTGATTACTTTACGAAATATAGAATAGTTAGTAATAGTTGTGCTATTTGCCATTGTGTGTAGCCTTTTCTGTTCTACACATGATGCGGTAGTAGATAGGAAATTTGCATTTGGGTTTTTTCTCACCGGCGCCTCCGAGCTTACTCATAAGTCTTGATTTATTACGTTCATAAGATGAATATTATCCTGTGTGCGTATGTGTCCGTAAATTGTGTAACGATCACACTTTTGCATGCGGCTAGTAAATTAATAATCAATGGGTGCATGCATGCAGCTGGGATGATCATGCTTCTCAAGTATTTAAGAACATTCACAAGCCTATTTAGTATAGGATCATTGGTAGTTCTTTTGCTACTTTGGATCTTGGATAGACCTTTCATGATCCTTTAACACCTAACTGCTAGACGAACAATAATTTTTCCTCCTCACAATTCTTACGCTATGTGTTACAGCCAGCTACTGCTAATGGAAATCCAAACATGCAGAGAGGGAAATTACCACACGTACGGGTAGCTGCAATCTAGCAAGATGCCAGTGACCAGCCACGCCCAATATTGTCGTCTGCAAGCATGTTGGTCAAGCGACGTTGGTGCATATCAAAAATGGGCAAGATTATGTCAACAACTTGGTACTATATTGAGTATCAACAATTTAATTGACTAATGGATGGTGACGTGTATGAGTACCTAAAGACATGCACCCATTCCTCATGTTGCGACATGAAAGATCATCATTTACTGTCCCATACCATCGACACATTCTCCACTGGCTTGGGCTTCCTGATGATGCTGAATGGCACGTCGCTTCGTGGATTTGTTGGGGATGGATCTTTGACTTTCATAACTTTTTGAGATTGAAGGTGAAATTAGGAAAAAGTTGAAGTGGTCCAGAGGCAGTTAAAAAGAGAGGAAGGGCATGGACAATGGTTTAGTGAGAGAACACTACTGATTCCCCTTGCCAACGGTTGTGTTGCCCCTGGTTCTTTTCGGTTGGTAGCCATAGAACAATGACAACGGCCAGGGTTGGAAAAAGGGAGCAGCATGGCAGAGGCACGGAGCTAGGGCATGATGGAGTGGATTTTATATAATAGATTGATTGCATTTGTTCCAAAAAGACAAAAAAATTAGCTATAATGTCATCCTAATAAATAAGAGGGGAAAGAAGTTGATATTCTATCGAATGTAGAGAGTCTGACCTGAACATTGATGTTCTATGCAATGCTTTATCCGGCAAACATCCTTAATAGAAGCTATACAGCTCAACCGGTCAAAAGGAGTTTACTTAATCTTCTCCACTATAGCACGAATGATTTCTTTGAGTGAGATGGGGATGCTATAGAATCGTTCAAATATGTTATTCTGAAATGAAGAGTAAGCAATTAGAAACTAAAAGAATTAAGAGTATTCCTTTGGAGTGACAAAATGTACGATGTACAAATCATTTTTACCTGTTTGTAAAATAACAAATCGATACAAAATGTATTGATCGTAATAATAAGCAATGTATGAAGGTGCTCATCCTAGCATTCTTTATTTTTGTGAGACCATTGTTACCATCGATGTAGCCTATAATTATACAACAATATATCAATCCCATTTCAAGCTGCAGGAAGAGCTATCATCAAAGTTACAGAATGCCTGCAATTTTCTGTGATCTCCTCGGAAAAGACTGAGTGTAATAAGGAACGTCTACATATAATGTCTACTTGTCATTTTGATCAAGTTATCATTGAACAAAATAGTACGATACCAAAGAAACAAATTGTGTATCATATTGTCCCAGAAACCAAGATATATTGCCTTGATCACCCTGCACAAATAATATGGCTACTCATCGTAGGATACATGACTCAATATAAAAGCAAGAAAATAGCTCAGCTTAGCAGTACTGTAATTAGGCAATGGAATTCAATTTGTTGGCGCTGTAATTGAGAAGTGCAGATAGAATTACTCAGTGGTAGAAATACCCAAAATAGTGTCAATTAGATCTATGGAAACATTGGGAAACATCATTAACCAAACTGTGGAATATACTATATAAGAAGTAGTTCTAAATTAACATTTGCAAATGGTTAACCAATGAACCATAGATCACTTAGTCATAACGGTGGCGATCAATGTTTAGCAGAATAACATAGAAAAGGAACTTTTGTTCATATGTGCATATAAGATGGAGCCAAACAGAACGATCTAACAAATAATCCTACAGCTAGCAACTGTTTATGGCCATATTTCATTAACTCTTTGAGTACCACAGCTGCATCGGTAGCAAGAAGCGCATATGCAATGCACACAAGGCCCCTATTGAAATTGCGGTAGACCTAGATGTTACATCTGAAAGGCATAGCAATCCTGCAACATAACACAATGATGACAGTGATGAGTGATATTTTTGCACTCATCACACCATTGTTTAAACCTGTTAATCCCGGATTTTCCAACAGAATCACTCCGATATGCCTACTAATGACTAATGAATGCAAGAAATTGTAAAATCCTTTGTTTAATGTGTTTCCAAAGCAAATGGACTCAAACATGGAAGAATATTGTCACATAAAAGGGAACACGAAGTGTGGCAGAAAAGGCCAGGCAAAAGGAGGGGCGGGAAGGGAAATAGAGCAGAAGACGGCGCATGGTACGAGGGCGCCCGCTCGTACCAGTGGTCATACCGCTCGCCGTCGGCACCAGGGTGTCCAACCATTGACACTTCATAAAAGGGGTCACGTCTAATTCGCAAGAGAGGAGAGCCATTCATCGAAACAGAGAACCAGAAGCCGTCTACAAACCCCAGCCGCCGCCATTTCCCATCTCATCTCCATAGCCATCACCACCATCATCACCTTCGCCATCTCTCTCCAAGTTAGCCATACTTGTAATCGGTGTATCACAATCAGCAACATTCTAAGACATATTATCAATCAATCATTCATCTTTATGTCGTCTTCAATGATTTCTTCTTGCGATCCGATCTCCGTGTGTGAGTAGTTCCTTAAGGCAATGGGTTGAGGCAAGTCCTTGCAACACTATGTGTTTGTGCACGGGATCGTTGGAATGACTTTGCTTGATTGACGTTATTTGTATGTGTGATTCGTAACCAAGTTGTCTTTTGTCTTTTTCTCATTCTAAGGCCTTGCAGGTACCGAGGATCCCGTAGATCGATCAAGGAGGAGATAAGAAGCGAGGATGCGTGGAACACTATTCTGAAAACCAACAACAGGAAGGATTAGTATGATAGCGAAAAGCAATTCCTTGGGGATAAATGAGGTGTAGTCATTAAACGCCCAATGCTTTTATCTGAAGTGATTCTGAATAACCGAGGTAACCTCGCGTGAAGGTAAGGGCCATCAGTTGGACAACTGACTCTTGATGCAGGTCGTGAATTGGTCGAGATGTACTTTGGACACACCTCCCACTTCATCACGTTGCAAGCACATCGTAACGGGTGTCTTCCAGGACTATGTTGAATATTAAGATGAGATCTCATGCGCAAATACTTGGTCATGAGGCTAAGACCTCATACCCAAGCCTATATCAATTTCAGTGTTTACTTTCACTAGGTTGTTAAAGGTCCGGTTTGAAAAACTAGAATATTTAAGAAGAACAATAACTTGCTTCAGTCTTTGTCGTAACGCACACCCTCTCATGGGTTCGATAACCAAGGGTCACTCCTTGGGGAAAAGGAACGAGAACCTTCTATTATCCAAACCAGATCTCAAAGGGCATCAACCACCTTTTCTGGTGCCATTGCCGGGGAGGCATCATGTCACTAGTCATTAGATTAGAGTTATTGTTTAAGTTTTCATTTCAGTTTTTCTTTCAGTTTTTGTTCTGGTCTTTACTTGTTTTTTCTAGTTAGTGTTGACACCAAAAACCTAATTTTTTTATGGCAAGAAAACTTGGAGACTTTGCTGCTCCTCATGAACACTTTATGCGTGCACTAATCACGTTACCTGACGTAGCTGCCGAACAAATTGAGATAAAGCCTCATTTAGTCACCATGGTTCAACAAAGCCAATTTGGAGGCTCCTCATCCGAAGATGCCGGCATGCATTTACACACTTTCACTGAGCTTTGTGATATGACACGTATCAAAGATTATGAATCTCATGCTTTGAAGTTGCGTCTATTTCCTTTCTCTTTGAGAGGAAAAGCAAAAGAATGGCTTCAAGCTTTGCCTACAGGAGTCATAACTTCATGGAACTTATGTTGCAGTATGTTTTATCTATGTTTTGTCCCCCTTTGAAAATTATACAACTTCGATCTCAGATCACAGGTTCTAAGCAGAAAGATCGCGAGCCACTAGCACTTGCATAGAACCGCATGAAGGAGGCTATATGAAATTACCCGAACCATCGGATGGAAGAATGGCTTATTCTTCATATATTTTATAATGCTCTTAACCCCATGTCAAAAACCATGCTAGATACAGCTGCAGGAGGAATCATAATGGGAAGACCAATTGCCGAAGCTATAAAATTACTCGATGATATGCTAGAAAACCATGCCCAATAGCATGTGGAAAGGTCGACCACAAGAAAGGTGAATTCCATTTCTAAAGAAAAAAATTGAAGAACTGACCGCCAAGATCGATAAAATAATCGACACTATCAAAGGTAAAGAAGAGGTAAATGTGAACTCCATTAACGACACTGATGTCAGTGATGTTAACTTTATTGCTCGCAACCACTATAATCCCAATTGGAAAAATCAAGGGTATGCTCCTAATTATACTAAACCACCGTATCCAACTTATCAAGGAGCACCTAATAATTTTAATGGAACGAGCAACGGTAATAGAAGTTCTTTGGATGAAACTCTTAAAACTTTCATAGCTGGTCAAACTGAGCAGAACATGGCATTTACCAATATTATGAAAACTCATGACGGATTGCTCGGTCGAATGACTAGCAAAATTGCTGGGCTCGCTAATGATGTGCAGGCTTTAGAGGAAAGAACTCGCAGCACGGAGGCGCACATTGCAAAAATCACCGTGGGCCAAACAGTTATTCTAGCCAAGTTTGCTGGAAAGCGAGAACCTAATCCTGTTGAGAGTGTCAAGATGATGAGAAGTAGCGAAGAATCTTCAGAGGAGCTCGATAAGAGCAATATACCAGAACCTTCATATTCGGTTGCAGACTTTGTAAAGATATTGACTCTCAAGCATCCACTACCTGAGGTATCAAATGATGAACCTTACAAAAGCTTCATTGAACAAATCGCGGATAAGGTATGTAAGCTAGATGCTGAAAATAAAAAGTTATATGGTAAGCATCCAGCTAAGCAAGAGGATATGTTTGAACCAACTATTGAAATTAAGATTGGATTAAATAAGTTCAATGCTTTATGTGATTTATGTGCTCGTGTTTCCACTATCCCTAAGATTGTTTATGTTAAACTCAATCTCGGTCCTTTTGTTACAAGTGAAATCAAGTTGAATATGGCCAACTCTACCTTTACACAAGTAGTAGGGATTAAGCATGGTGTAGTCATTCAAATTAATGATTACCCTATTATGATTGATCCCGTCATTGTTGATATGCCTCAAGATCCCATTGCTCCCATTATACTAGGTAGGCCATTTCTTAGGACCAGCAAAGCTACCATTAATGTGTTTGAAGGTAATGTGAGATTTGACCTTCCTTAAAAGGATCCTTTTGTTAAGCACTTCCCCAGGAAAAAGAAGATGAAGATGTACACAGGTGACGGTATCACACTAAATGCCAGAAGCTACGGGCTAGGTGTGATCGCACCAAAAGGGAAGTAACCATCACTGCGGTCGAGCTTAACGACCATAAACAAAGCGCTTCATGGGAGGCAACCCATGTGAATAAGGTAGAAGAAGTAAGTTTGTTTTTGTTTTTGTTTTGTTTGTGTCAATAAAGAGTGATCGATGCTTTAGTTAAGAGGGGGAGAAGAAAATGGTCGTTCCCAGCACCGTATATGTTAAAAGTTGCTATGTGCTATGCTTATGTTGAAAACTCTGCAAATTTTTCCTTTTGTATATGTTGGAACTGACCTCTCAGGCCTACGGAGAAAAACCCTGAAGAAATTTGCAAAATAAGTCATCCAGAGCCAAAGACGGTGCTTGGTATAAGCCAACACGGTCGTACCGGCGGTCATACCAAAGAGAGAGGCACAGCCAAAGGAGTCCAGAGCGTTTGATGGCGCATGGTACAAGCGGGTCGTACCATGTTCGGGCAGGAACTAACAGAAAGTCCATTTTTCCAAGACGGTGTTTGGTATGAGCGAAGCCGCTCATACCACGGGTCATACCACATATGCAACAAAGTAACAGAAAGTCTAGATTTCCAATAGTAAGAGCGTGAGCGCTCGTACCACTAGTCGTACCAGGTATGCTTCCGTAGAATTTCGGAACCTGAGCGTTTGATGGCGCTTGGTACGAGCGCAAGCACTCGTACCGTCTTCTGTTTCAGTCATATGACTCTGAGAAGAGGTAAACATAATATAAAATTTCAATCTCTTCATTCTTCTTCCTCCAAACCTCTCCAAACCTTTGTTGGACCTCTCTCACTCGTTTTCAGTTCGAATCCTTCCACGTGAACGATCTAAGGTATGTTTCTCTTCCGATCCCCAATTTATTTTTCCTGAATCCATGCTCTATAGCTCTCTCATTGCCATGTCTAGGTTGTTGTTTGTTTCGAACCAAATTTTTAGATGAGCATGAATTTGTTGATGTTTTTAGAGGGCAATGATCATATGTTTCACGCAGGATCAGTTTTGCATTGATCTATTGGACTGAAAAATTATTTTGATTAGATGAACACGAGGAGGTCCGCTCGTATCGCATGCGGTGAAGCCATTCGTTCGACCGTTGAAGTTGCTCGTAGGCAACAAGTTTTATTTCAGGGGATCAACTTCCTCGACCGTGTGGAAAAGAAAAGGTATATGGTGCTTCACGAGAGAAGGATGAAGCCGACCAAGTGGGCGTCTCCGTCCACGATCGCCACACTTGGCATAGGTAATGATTTCAATTTATTATGTGCTAATGTGGGTTTGCAGCATTTTTTTTTCACAACGCGGAGACGTATCGTTGACGCTAGAGTTTTTGAACACGCTCTCGCACAACGTGGGGTTGAATGCCAAAAGAGAAGGAGAATGGATCACTTTTTGTCTCATGGATCAAAGTTTCGACATGTCTCTCACGGAGTGGTGCAATCACTTTGGCTTCCCTAATAACAACGAGCACTACCGCTACGCCTATGACTGCTCGAACCACATCCAGCAGAATTATTTGCGCAGATGAGTTACCAAGGCTATAAGCATAGAGCCAGTTGCATCGAGTGTTCTGCTATACGGTATCTCTATTATGTTATCACTAACTTGTTGCATGCACGTTGAGAAGTTTTAAAAGTTAATGAAGAAAATATGCTCATTCTTGGGAAGGCCGCAAGACCCGACATCATCTGCATGCCAAATTTGGGCGCAATTCTTTTGTTTCACCTTGCACACCAAGCAAACCATGCACAAGGAGACATCGCTTTCGGAGCAGTAATCACCATCTTAGTCAACTCCCTTGGCCTGGCCTTCACCGGTTTACGTACGTCCGCTCGCAGGTAACCGCCTTGTTAATTTTCGTGTTCTCCTTAGTCCGGGGATGGTTATATCTCGCCATGGTCGCTACTTTATTCGTATTTATGGAGTGGGCACTTGTTTCCCACTCCCATGCCTAACCGCTTCTCGATAGAGGGAAGAATTTTGCATTATGTTGCACAGGAAGGAGATGAAGCGTTCAACCAAGAAGTTCCCGAACCGGAGGAGAGGTGGATGAAGAAGTATTCATGACAGAGGATGAGGAGGAGGAGCCACAAGATGATGTACAGGGGGATATGCCCTATGCCAGCTACGTCGACCTCAACAACCTCGGAGGCTCCATCAACAACATGAGCAACCTCCCCAACGCACTCCGAGGTAACACCGAGTACATAGCGTCACAATTCTCCAGTTGGAGCCAATCATGGGCTCCGAGCTACTATCCGCTGCCGTAATGATCTCTTCAGTTTGAGCTTGCAAAAGCTTAAGCTTGGGGAGGTTGCTTCCATATCTACATCAAGATGTGGCAGTATTTAGTTGAATAAGTTGTAATGAGGTTGTACTTCAGCTCGCTAAGAGCTTCAAACACTCGTGTTGGATTGTTCCAACACTTCGCTTATTATTTGGTTTTTCTTTTCATTTGTTTATTCCGCCGTTTGCATCTTTTGCAAGTTAGCTTTCAAAAACCAAAAATCCAAAAATAGAATAAGGTTTTCTTTCGCTTTGCTCTTTTTATTTTTGCCCCAGATTTCCGATTACATTCTCTTTCTATTATTTTTCTGCAGCGGAGTTGATCTACGCCGGGTAACGAGGAACACACCTTAAGGAAGAGAAGCGTGAACATTCATGGACATGAGGTATGTCCTATGACTCCTGCCTTTTAAACTTGAGATGCTTAGAATAGTGGTAGTAGTAGTATGAGTGATATATTCAAGTGGGAGTAAGTTTTGATAGTTAAAACAAAGGTTTTGTTCTTGTAGATAAAGTAATTAAGTAGCCTCTGTTATGTTTAATCTAGATAACCAAGACTTGTCGTGGGACTAGTTTTTAAGAAAGTAATGGTAACAAAGATAACCATGCAATAGAGAAAGTCTCTAGAAAGGCTTGGGTGTTGAGAAAAATGTTAAAAGAAGGTGATGTTAGTAATACTCAATCCGATAGCGTTTAATTTGATAGACTCAATGACACTTGTGGATAGAGTTGTCCAAAGGAAACCAGTTGGAAGGTGATCGAGATTATGTCAAAATCTGTTTTGCGACACATGGTATATTGCTTTATGCGTGTTCCATGGCCCATCATTAAATGTTGCTTTATGCATGTTACTGTGACTTCGTCACTCCTCCTGAGTTTATGCTGACAACTCTGCTGGCCTTTGAATGATCTACTAGAGTTTTGGCTCAAATTTCGGCTATGAGTTAGTTAACGCTCACAGTGGCAACACTGCAGCAAATATTATTCGGCTTTCTCTTGAGGGTGTGTGTATGTGGTAATAAAAGAATATTGATCGCTGCGCTCAAAAGAGACAATCCTTTGTTCATAGTATTCAAACTTAAACCACAGTGAAACCCCCTATTTGCATGCATCATCTCTTTGGCATAAACCCGTCACTAGACAATGAAAGTTTTAGCAAGCAATGGTTGAAGAAAGTGTTTGCGAGCCTTGATGAGGCGACACTCGTGGGTGTTAGCGAGTTACTCTAGTATCACATTGTCTTTTAGATACCTTTCACTCGCGTAATATATGTTTTCATTGCAAAAGGAAAGAGCTCTTCCAAAGTGTTCCCGACAAGCAAGTATTAGCTAGAAGAAATAGAATGAAAGCTAGTTGATTACTTTATGTAGATTAACAAAAGTTTTGTCTTGATTATCTTGGCTAACTACGCTTGCATAATAACCATGCCACCGCTACAGCTATACTAAATTTTCAGGTGAAGAAAGTGGAGGGCCATCTAGGCGTATTGATCGTAATTGAACCAAAACCTTCTCGTTATTTCGGTTTAAACAAATGAGTTCCTTACGGTTGGATTTTGTTTCTTGCTCGAGGACGGTTAAGGTTTAACTTGGGGAGGTTGATGAGTGATATTTTTGCACTCATCACACCGTTGTTTAAATCGTATAATCTCGGATTTTCCAAGAGAATCACTCTGATATGCCTACTAATGACTAATGAATGCAAGAAATTGCAAAATCCTTTAGTTAATGTGTTTTCACAGGAAATGGGCCCAAACATTGAAGAATATCATCACATAGAAGGAAACACAAAGTGTGGGAGCAAAGGCCAGGCAAAAGGAGGCGCGGGAAGGGAAATAGAGCAGAAGACGGCACATGGTACGAGTGTGCCCGCTCGTACCAGCGGTCATACTGCTCGCCATCGGCACCAGGGCGACCAACCATTGACACTTCATAAAAGGGGCCACATCTAATTCGCAAGAGAGGAGAGCCATTCATCGAAATAGAGAACCAGAAGCCGTCAACAAACCCCAGCCGCCGCTATTTCCCATCTCATCTCCATAGCCATCACCACCATCATCACCGCAGCCATCTCTCTCCAAGTTAGCCATACTTGTAATCGGTGTATCGCAATCGGCAACATTGTAAGACATATTATCAATCAACCATTCACCTTTATGTCATCTTCAATGATTTCTTCTTGCGATCGGATCGCCATGTGTGAGTAGTTTCATAAGGCAATGGGTTGAGTCAAGGCCTTGCAACCCTATGTGTTTGTGCATGGGATCGTTGGAATAACTTTGCTTGATTGACGTTATTTGTATGTGTGATTCGCAACGGAGTTGTCTTTTTTCTTTTTCTCGTTCTAAGGCTTTGTAGGTACCCTGGATCCCGTAGATCGATCAAGGAGGAGGTAAGAAGCGATGATGCGTGGAACACTATTCTGAAAACCAATGACAGAAAGGATTAGTACGGTAGCGGAAAGCAATTCCTCGGGGATAAATGAGGTTTGGTCATTAAACGCCCAATGCTTTTGTCTGAAGTGATTCTTAATAACCGAGGTAACCCCGCGCGACGGTAAGGGCCATCGGTTGGACAACTGACTGTTGATGCAGGTCGCGAACCGGTCAAGACATACTTTGGACGCATCCCCCACTTCATCGCGTTGCAAACACATCATAACAAGTGTCTTCCAGGACTATGTTTAATATCAAGATGAGATTCCACGCGCAAATACAAGGTTGTGAGAGTAAGACTTCATACCCATGCCTATTTCAATTTCAGTGTTTACTTTCAGGTTGTTAAACGTCCGGTTTGAAAAACTGGAATATTGAATGAGAACAATAACTTGCTTGAGTCTTTGTCGTAGTGCACATCCTCTCGTGGGTTCAATAACCTAAGGTCACTTTTTGGAAAAAAGGAACGGGGACCTTCTGCTATTCAAATCAGATCTCAAAGTGCATCAGACAGCTTAAGAGAGTACATCACACCAATATGACATTGTTTCTCACTTCTTGTGGTGTATATATAAAGTTGACGATAATTAAGAGATGAACCTTGAGTTACTGGCGATGCACACGATACCGCAGAGGAACATGGCGACAGCGACAACGCGTTGATCCCACCGACACCGCTGTTGAGTATATTGATTAATTAGGAAACATGAGATAGATTAGGATTGTCCTACCTTGTCTTGTATTCCAAGTTGATCACTGTAATCCTATATATATGCTCATGAGGCTCAAGTAATACATAAACTATTCCACCAAAACCTCTTTCTCCCTTTTAACATGGTATCTGCCGCAAGTTTCTAGACCTAGCCGCCGTCCACCGCTTCCGGACCGCACGCCGCCCCCGGGGCGGTCGGCCTCCATGACCGCCGCCGGGGGCCGCGCCGCCCGTACCTA
>CBMN010773006.1:0-15454 GCA_000582825.1 Hordeum pubiflorum | reverse complement strand
GGTCTCATACCATCTTCTGTCTCGGGCCTTCGTCTTGGGCCTTCGTCTTGTTCTGTCCGATAAGCCGCCTTATGGCCTGGCCTTCACCTTCCAGCCCACCTTAAGGGTCCTTTTGATTACGAGCCGCCAGGTATGACCCAGCCCCTCTTGGGCGGGTCTTACCATGGGGTTACATCCCCAACACTTCATATGCTACCCACTAGGGAGCTAATGAGCCGGCGATGTCTGAGCCGGTCATGTCTGAGCCGACAGTGGCTGAACATCCAAGGCTAGAGCTGGCGAGAGATGAGGCTACAAGGGTCAGGCCAGTTCAAATTGCAAGGGTTGAGCCGACCGAGGACGCTCTAGTGCTTGACGAGCCCATCTTGGATGACCATAATCTATAAGAGGATCTAGCAACGAACGTGGTCATGGACAACAAATTCCCAAACACCAGCAACACTAAGATAGCAGAGGATGATGTGGTGATCACTCATACTACGCACCATACTCCTCCGAAATTCTGAAGTGTGTTGATGAAAACCATGCTGGAAACAAAGGCGGCTCGAGCTGGTGAGCCGGTTTATCAGGCTCAACTCGCCATATTTTAAGATATGGGAGTTAAATCTCTTCATCGGGAATATATGAGCCGTTTGGCCCGCCGCCATGAGGAAGAAGGTGTGCTTGTCACCTTATTGAAAGACAATTATGAGGTATGTCCCATACTACACTTGTAGACCTTAGTTTAAAAGTTGTTCACTCATAGGAAAAACTGTAGAAAATGACCAACTCTGCAGTGTAGCCCCCAAGGGTCAGCTTATATGCTTGTATGAGCTGAGTCTTGTAGATATCTTCAATATTTCAGATTCAAACGGTGTAATCCCCAAGGGTCGGCTCATCAAACAATGATGTGTCAGGTCTTCAATATTATTTGGTAGAACTCAATATCGTAGCCCCCAAGGGCCGGCACACCATGCAATGATGCGTCGGGTCTTCAAATTTTAGTGAAAAGTTGAATGATGTAGCCCCAAGGACCTGGTTAGATGTCCACAACAACCTGGGACTTTCTTTAATTTTCGTAAAATCAAATGAGTGTAGCCCCCAAGTGTCGGGTTAGTTGTCTGCAGCAACCTGGGACTTTCTTCAATTTTTGTAAAATGAAATGAGTGTAGCCCCCAAGTCCCGGGTTAGCTGTTCACAGCAACCTGGGACTTTACTCATGTATCATATATGAATTATCACTTTTTGCATAAATCTATTGCTAAGGCTGAGGCAGAAATTGGCCGGCTCAGAGAAAAACTGCTGCAGGAGAAGAACAAACGTGAGGAAGCTGAAAAGTTGAGTCAGGCAGACAGTGCTGAAGCCAAGAAATCCTATGAAGAACTTGAGGCATATAAAAATGAGGCCACACAACTTGAGGAAGTCATGACTCAGCGTGCAGAGACTGCCGAGGGGAAACTAAAGGAGATAGAGGCCAGTCTGAGTCAGCTGACCTGCCTTACGAATGACATCTGCCAGAAAGTTTTTAGTAAGTCTCTCTTGTGTCTCGCCGGCTTGCAACGTTTATGAACTAACTCATTTGTCAGTCGCCGAGCATGGTGGTGAAAACTTGTTGACTCCTCCAGAGAAATTAAAATTGTTATATAACCTGGTCAAGCTGCTCTACATCGGAAGCTGCGAAGCCATCAATTCTGTGAGCGGATGGGCAATACCAGACAACCAGATTGGAAAGGTCATTACAGAGCTGTCAGTTGTGCCGGCTTTGGTTCATATTCATAAAGACTCAGCACGCCGCAAAGGTGTTCTTCGTGGCTTGACTCTGTCCAAGGCATATCACCCCGAGATGAAAACATAATTGCTAGCCGGTGGTTTTCCTCAGTTCAAGGTTGATGGGTCTGAATTTCCCAGAGAAGATTACCAGGCCATATTGAAGGAGACCCTACACCATGCTTGTGATATCGCCCGTAGCATTCAGTTAAGCTCTCACCAGCCATATTATGATGAGTGTAACAAGAAGATATCACTAAAAATGCCAGAGTCGTTCGAGATGAAGAGCGAAAATGTTGACTCGGCCGCTCCATCATCCTCATCTGCTCCTACCGGCTCAGGTACTCCTGCCATGGCAGTTCCTCATCTGCCGCCTCGTTTAGCTGTCTATCAATGTGGTCTACCTGGTAACCATTGAAGTGACCGACAATAGATGTGACTGCCCACCGATACTCGACCATGACTGGATCTTTGGAATCCCAAGTTCCTGACACTTGTTGTGAAACAAGGTTGTAATCTCCGAGACATCTGATGCTATTGATACTCATCTCTTTTGCGATGCGTAAGCCATGAAGAAGAGCCTCATATTCTATGGAATTATTAGTGCAAGGAAATATCAACCGTAGAACATAACGGAACTTATCTCCGCGGGGGGAAGTTAAGACAACTCCATCCCCCGAGCCCTCGAGCTGTCGAGACCCATTAAAATGCAAATTACAACACTTAGTATTTGGCTTATCTGGGGGTTCTTGTAACTCAGTCCTGTCATTGATGAAGTCTACCAAATCCTGTGACTTGATAGCAGTTCAGGGCACATTCTTGATGTGGTAGTCACCCAGCTCGATGGCCCACTTAGCAATATGACCAGTAGCATCCCTGTTATGAATAATGTCTGCCAGAGGTGCGGAGCTAACAACTATAAAGGGGTGCTCTTGAAAGTAGTGCTTAAGCTTCCAACTAGCCATGAATACACCAAATACTAGCTTATGCTAGTGTGGATAACGCTGCTTGGACTCTCTTAGGACTTCACTCATGTAATAGGCAGGTCGCTGAACTAGATACTCCTTACCTTCCTTGTTGCGCTCCACCACTATTGTTGCACTGACTACTTTGTTGTTCGCTGCAATGTACAGCAGCATGGGTTCCTTCAACCCAGGAGCTGCTAAGACAGGTTTTTGTCAGAGTTGTCTTTTGAGAGCCTCGAAAGCTTCAGTAGCTTCGTCCGTCCAGTCAAAAGTATCAGTTTTCTTCAAAAGCCGGTAGAGGGGTATGGCTTTCTCACCTAGACGGCTTATGAACCGGCTTAAGGCGGCGATACACCCCGTGAGCTTCTGAACCTCCTTGAGACTGGTCGGCTTTCGCAGGTTACAGATAGCTTGAATCTTGTCTGGGTTAGTGTCAATGCCATGCTTGGAAATAATGAAACCAAGAAGTTTACCTGCAAGGACCCCGAAAATGCACTTTGCCGGATTTAACTTCATCTGATATACCTGGAGATTGGTGAATGTTTCCTTTAGTTCAGTGATCATAGTGTCACTTTTCTGACACTTGACCACAATGTCATCGCCATAAGTGTGCACATTACGACCAATCTGTGGCTTAAGAAAATTCTAGACACAACGCTGATAAGTTGCGTTGGCGCTCTTTACACCAAAGGGCATCGATGTGTAGCAGAATGCTCCAAAGGGGGTGATGAACGCCGTATTCTCTTGGTCCTCTTGCTTCATCTTGATCTGATGATAGCCAGAATAAGCATCCAGAAAACATAGAGACTCACACCCAGCCGTGGAGTCAATGATCTGATCAATGCGTGGTAAGGCGAACGGATCCTTGGGACAAGCCTCGTTCAGCTTTGTGTAGTCGACACACATTCTCCAAGTTCCATTCTTCTTCAGTACAAGGACTGGGTTGGCTAACCACTCTCGATGGAAAACCTCAACAATGAAGCCAGCGGCTAAGAGCCGGGCTACTTCTTCACCGATGGCCTTGTGTCTCTCACAATTGAAGCGGCGGAGGAATTTCCAGACAAGTTTCATCTTGGGTTCAACATTTAGGTTGTGCTCACCGAGTAATGTCGGTACACCAGGCATGTCAGAGGGTTTCCATGCAAATATGTCCCGAATATCATGGACGAACTCGATGAGCGCGCTTTCCTATTTGTCAGTGAGATGCGCTCCAATGGTGAACGGCTTGGAAGAATCACCAGGGGTGAAGTCAACCTGCTTAGTATCCTAAGCAGACTCGAATTTGAGTTTGGAATCAGTAGCGGGCTTCTTCAGGGAAGTCATATCCTCAGGATCAACTTGTGAAGTATAAAGCTTTAATTCTTCTGCAACACAGGTTGTTTCTACATAAAGTGCATCACCTTCCTCACATTCCCGTGCAATAACATGGTTACAATCTATCGTAATGGTTCCCCTTGGGCCGAGCATGTTGAGTTTGAGGTAGATGTAACAAGGGCGAGCCATCAATCGAGCGTAAGCCGGTATCGAAGAGAGCATGATACAGACTATTGAATTTAACTACCTCAAAAGCCAGGATCTTAGACCAGAAATTTTTCTTAGTGCCAAAGGCCACTTCCAAGAATATCTTGCCCACCGGCAGAGCAGACTTGCCAGGGACTATTCCGTGGAACACAGTAGAAGAGGGTTGTAGTTGTGAGTCTTGGAGATTCATCCGCTTGAAAGTGTCGTAATTTAGTATGTTAATACAACTACCACCATCCATTAACACTTTTGCCAGTGTATATCCTCCTACCTGGGGAGCAATAACCAAAGCCAAAGCACCTGGATTTTTTTATGTAGGGGGGATGATCAGCCCTGCTCCAAGTAACATGTTGCTCAGACCAATGCAGCCACTCTGGGACAGAAGGACCAACCGCATTGACGACACGACGCTACAACTTACGGTCGCATTTATAGGTGGTCGTGGTGAAAACGTGGTACTGTCCGCTATTTAGTTGCTTAGGATTACTCTGAAATCCAGCAGATCCACTGTTATTCTATTGTCCTTGACCGGCTCTGCGGTTGTGGTGTCCCTGACTCCCAGCCCTTGAGTTACCACCGGGGTTACCTTGGTGACCACCAGGAGGACCATCATTGTTGTGGCCACCGAAAACATCATTCTTGAACTCTAGCATGACATAGCAGTCCTCCCAAGAGTGAGTAGACGGGCGATTTGGCCTGCTGTGCTTCGGACACGAACCCTTCAACATCTGTTGATAGTTTGTCGGGCGAAATCCTTGAGGCTATTTCTGAAAGCAAGGGTTGTTATTCTGGCACTTGTTCTTGTAACCCGTATTGTTATTGGCGACCAAGTCTGAGTTTCCTTCACCATTCTTGTGCTTGTTGCCGTTGTTATGATTCCCATTGTTGTTTGGGTGAAACTTACCACCATTCTGCTTGCCCTTTCTAGACTTATCTTCGTCTGAGTCTGGGTCCTTCGTTGTTTCATACTCGGCATATTTGGTCATCGCGTTCATGAGCTCACTCATGTCCATAACTATGCGCTTGATGCGCCCCAATTTATGGATCAAAGGCTCGAACCTACAGTTTTTCTCCAAGACAAGTACTGCAGTCTGTGGTGTGATACTCTCAGACGAGTGTATGATTTCAGCGACACAGCGTGCCCAATGATGAGATGATTATCCCTCCTTTTGAACGCACTACTCAAGATCGATGATGTTGGTTGGGCATTTGCAAGCCCCTGGAATTTTTAATGAAATGCTCCTTCAGTTCTTGCCACGTGTTGATTTAATTTGGGGGGAGGTTCTTCAACCATGTATGGGAAGGTCCTTCAAGCATAATTGTGATATATATGGTGCAGACTCCATAGCTCACCTCCTTCATATCCATGGCTAACTCATCGCTCTCAATCCAGTCAGCGGGCTCTATATCCGCGGTATAATTTGGTACCTTATGAGGACCCTTGAAGTCTGCGGAAATGTGCTCGGTCCGGAGAGCTGGTGCGAGGCATTGAGTGCCAATGGTTCTACTGACGGAGCTGGACCCGGATGCAGGAGAAACTGTGATGTTAGCGGTGAGAGGGATTCTTGCGTCGCCCGCTTCCTGATGATGATGGTCCACCCTTGGGTTGCCAGGAGTAACTGCACGAGCCGCCCATGCGTTGTCGACTATGACTTCTGCATCCAAAGTTGCCTGTTGGCGCCGTTGTTAATGGACTTGTCGCTCCCGACGGCGCTGCGTTGTGCTTGACCCGAATAGAATGGGTGATTCTCCATGCTGGCTAGAGATCCTCTGGGTGTTGCTCGGCGTTGAGTGTAACCTGTTGGGACTGTTGGAGTAATTCGCCTTCTGTACAACTGCGGTCTGCAGCAGTTGAATTGCTTTCCTTGCCTCGATCTCGAAAGGAGTATTACCTTCGATTGGGATCATTTACAGATTCTGGGTGGCTGCATAGACATTGTCGACTGGATTGGAGAAGTGACCCGAAGGAGCATGGAAACGTGTCGTGGGCTGATGTACCTGCTGAAGGTGGTCTTGGATCGTCTACTGGCGGGTCATGACCGGTGGCGCGCCGGCTCCCGGACTGACGTCCGCAGTGTTTTGGACATGCGGTGGTTTCTGAAATAGGTTATGGGGCTCTACTACCCCTCCTGTAGCCTGGAAACGGCTCTGCTATCTCCTCTGGTTGACAGTAGTCATCGCCTGATGACGGAAGTTGAGGTGAATATGCTGCTCCTCCACGCACCGGCTCTCCTCGAGAATGGCTTTCTGCACTTCCACGAGACGTGTGTTTTCCGTATGATAATGAGTCGAGCCTTCGCAAGCTGTTCGCAACACTTTTCGATCTCAGCGGTGCATGCTGCTGCGTTCTCTGCTGTAACCGGTTGTGCGATGAGGTCATTGAGTGCCATGAGTGCTTCCGTGACTCCCTGAGCGTTCAAGCCCTCAGCATCAGTATCAGAGTTGGATAGCGGGTTTTGGCCCGATGGATTGGCCTCAGTTGGATTGGGTCCTCGAGTTATTGGGTTCTGTTGATTGCCCGCCATGTAGACCGTAGCATGACATGGTGACCCGTCAAGGGCCAAAGGATCTTCCTCGCCAAAGCTCTCTCCGAGCCTATCCTCGAAGAGGTGAAAGATGGATTCAGTGTCGCTGTAGCTATTGTCACTGACCGACGATTCATTGGCAGACTAGACAATTGTGGCGCCTCCCGAGATTGAGTCGCTGCTTGGATCTAGTTCCTGCTCAGACCGGCAACAAAGCCAACGAAGAAGTTAACCTTGCCGAAGGGAACCCGACAGCTCGACTCGCGAGAGTCAGCTTCTAGCCCCCAGCCTTTGTTGTCGACGAAGTAAAAGTTCCCACGCCGGCTCTTCCTAAGTCGGTCTATTACAAGCCACTCCGTTCCAGGAAGAGCTCCCTCCAAGAAGACGACTCCCTTGCGCGTAGGCCCAATGATGGGCGCCAGCTATCGTGGGTTTGTCACGGTAAGGTTCCTCATGAGAGAACTTAGTTGCAAGGCCATGGCGGCTAGGTGAAGCCTTGGATGGGGTTGATCGGAACGAGAGAGACGATTTACCCAGGTTCGGCCTCTCTGGTGAGGTAAAAGCCTACTCTTGCTATGTGTTGCTTATTGATGTTAAGATCTCGATTACAAGGGTTGCTTTCGCTACCTGTCTCTTGAGAACTCTAACTTTGATCTGTCCTCTTGGACGCCCCGGGACTTGCCCTTATATAATGAGTCAAGCCTCCCGGGTTACAACGAATCCGGGTCGTGCCCATCACCTCCTCCTGATCAGAGGATCTCCTAAACCGGCACTACCTAAGCTGGCCCAAGGCAGGTCTGTCGAGGCGCCCCCCATTCATAAGCCGGCCCAAAGGCCTTGTGAAGTATTCTAGCAACAGTGGGGTCTTGCTCTCCGTGGGTCGGCTTATGCCTAGGCCCACACAACGTGAGCCGGCCTGGCCTGGCCGGCTTTTGTCGGGGCAATATCCCCAACATCACCTACACCTTCTCCTGATCTCTGGCGACGGCAGCCTCACATTGTAGCCAAAGCAGTCAACCCTCATACTCCCCTCTGCCTAGGACTCCACTGCCACGTCTACCCCGGCTTCATGTCGTTCCTTTCCTAGGCCTCTCTGTCATCCACCGCCTTGGTGCTATCGGCACAGTGTGGTCAACATGGTCAACAAACATCAGCCATCAAAAGAGGACTGTACGTGGAGAGGCTGAGAGCTGGGACCCACCAGCTACATCTTTGCCCGCAACGAAGTACCTCCTTATTATGCGAAAAATGATTGCTCCCCCAAACGGCTGGGACCCACCAGCTACATCTTCCCATGCAAGGAAGTGCCTTCTTATTACTAGAAAAAAGCATTTCTTACCCCTAACATCTATGATCCACCAGCTACTTCTTCGCACACAAGGAAGTGCCTCCTTATGCAAAAAAAGATTTCTCCCCCTGACAGCTAGGACCAACCAGTTATGTCTTCGTATGCAAGGAAGGACCTCCTTATTCCCCCCTTGTAGTTGGGACCCACCAGGTTAAAGCGTACGTAACATTACCTGTCTGGTCACAAGCATATACGTACATACTGGTCGATCGGTCTCTCTGCAATGATGAAGCGTGGCCGAGTAAGGAGCAGCACAAGTCATAGTAGAGCCCCCGACGTACCAGTTCAGGAAGTCTCGTCTAAATCATGTACACATATGTACAGCCACGCTACAAGATAGTAAATATGACCACATAAGTACATACGGGCGGGGTTTTGACCGCGTACTTGCGCATTCATACGGCTAGGGCTCGTGTACATAGAGAGTGTGAATGGATGGAACGGACGAAACAACGTCGTGTTCATCGGGATTAGAGCGACTCGGCTGGGGGTATGGCGTACCACAAAACGGAGAAGACGGACTTCTGTTCAACCAGCTATCGTCGAACGGGGTTCTGTTCAACGGGGGGGAGGGGGGTGGAGTACCGTAAAATGGAGGAAACGGACTTCTGTTCAACCGGCTACAGTCAAAACAGGGTCCAGGGGTGTGGCGTACTGCAAAATGGAGGAAACGGACTTCTGTTCAACTGGCTATGGTCGAAAACAGGGTCTAGGTGTGTGGCGTACCGTAAAACAGAGGAAACTAATGGGCTATGGTCGAAACAGGGTTCAGGGGTGTGGCGTACCGCAAAACAGAGGAAACGAACCAGTTACGATCGAAATGGGGTCCAGGGGTGTGGCGTACCGCAAAACGAGACTCCACGGGCAATTGTTCATCCATTGTCGACTTCCTCGGGCCTCCACGGGGTCTAGTTCATCCACCCCAACAACGACTGGGGACTGGCGTACCATGACACGGCCTCCTCGGGATCATGTTCATTCAGCGCCAACCGCCTACTACCACGGGGTCATGTTCATCCAACCCCCATCTGCTGGGGTGGGGCGTACGAGTGGGTCGTAGCAACAAGAACTATTCATCCACAGCCAACCAACCAGCTAGGTCAACTCACCACGTCTCATGCAAGGGGCTCAATCAAAGCAAGTCTCGACTCGTTCTACTACACATATCGCGCGTGCGGCTGCATCGGGCACTGTTCATCGAGAGGCAACCAACCGGCTAGCTCAACTCACGTCTCACACGGTGTTTGCATCGATCGGTCGATCGGGTCAAGTAAACTATAGGGAAGGGATCGATCGCTCCGGTTCAGTAAGGAGCGAAAGAAGCGCCCGTGTTCATTTACCAGCGAAGGGCATCGATCGGGTTCAGTGTAGTATGGAGTGCGAGGGATCGATCGATTGCTTGTGTTCAGTATGTAGTGTGAGGGGTCGATCGCTCAGGTTCATTAAGCGAAAGTACGCCTCACTCGGGTTAAGTTAGCGAACACCTCGCACACATGCGCGTATGAGAGAAACGTGCAAACCGCATTGCAGCGCTCGTCCTGACCACCCACCGATTGCCCGCCATAACCTGAAAATCCTCAAAAAATTCCCCGCCCTCACTTTTACCATGATTTTTTATGTCATGTACAATCCAAAGAATGTCATGCAGGTGCGTCTCCAGCCCACCTAGGACGAAAAGCCCATTTTCTTTCATAATTGTTGTCATAGAAGTAGAAGCCCACCACATCTATGATGATACGTATTTTTGTCACAATTATCGTCATGGAAGTGTCATATCCATGACATAATTTTTTTTGTTCGGGCCATAATGTCACAGAAGTGTGTTTTTTGTAGTGGAGGTCCAAGATCTACTAGGAGAGGGGTAGATGAGCAAAGCTCTCTCAAGATCCAATAATATGCTTTGCTAACCCAAATAGAGAGGAGGGGGTTGTCTATTTACAGTCCAAGTGAAATAGGGACAAAGGAAAGGGGGTACATGGACACTTGAGCCGGCTTGTGCGCAGGCAAGGCCGTACATCTCGCTAGGTACCCGGATGACCCGGGCATTTTACGGATGATCCAGGTAGCTACCCGGATCGTCCACCTTCACGTGAAGCCTTCGGGTGCCTCTTGGTACCATAGTCGGATGATCTGGGACAGTGTCCGAACATCCGGTTGTTGCCCGGATGATCCGGGATCCTGTCTAGATGATCCAGCCGTCGACCGAACACTTGTGCAGGGAGCTGCAGCATTTGCCTTCGGCCGGATCATTCGAGTTGGAGTCCAGCCATCCGGTTATCTTCAGGCGTCGCCTCACTCCATCATGTCCCCCTACCTCAGCTTTCATCCAAACTTGTCCTGGGTCCTTAGCTTCTTCATGGCTGCTTTCTTTGTACCTAAGTATGCAAAGTGTATCTAGCTAAGGTAGTAGCCATGTCTCGAATGACTCAAAGGGAAGCTCAATAAGGAGAGAGTTAAACTTAGTCTCGATAGTTCTTGCACGTGCTCTTGTCATCGATCCACTTAGTGCTTGGGGTGTTGGTGTAGTATCCATGGGGATGACCGTATGGTTCTCTGCACCATTACGATCGTGAAAGTCTACTGCACCAAAACTGATGTTTACCCCCTCCTTTATCAAAATCTGTATTTTTGCTGCAATGAACTTTACTTCTGTGTCTTCTCATTATGCCCCTTGAGATTGTAATAAGTTAACCCATGCTCTGACTGCGTTTGGCTCATGTCGAGATGATATCAGACATGTACGATGGCTTGATGAACCTCCCAAGAATGTAATGGTATGGTGGGCCAGCGTTTATGGGAGTCGGGTCCTCTAACTTAGGAAGGGAAAGTGAGGGATACCCTAAAATGTCTTTTCTTCTCTCTAATTTCATGAACAATGTTCATTTCAATTTTTGAAAATATGATTTCAGTTTTCAAAAGATCTGTTTCAGTTTTTAGCATACCGATTTCAATTTTTAAAGGACTCATTTTATCTCTTTAACATATACATTTCAATTTCAAAAGTTCTTTAACTTGTCTTGCCATTTTTTATAAAAGAGCAATGTAGCTAAGAATCAGGCTCCGCATTTGTGTTATGGAATCTAGGTGTTCCATTTCGAAAAAGGAGAAAAAAGGTTTAGATATTGTCTTCGCACGTGTGCAAAACACACGCGAGACACCAAGGATGGAGGATGTCCCTAAGCCGATTCGTGGAGTGGGGCACACACTGTGGATCGAGACCAACTAAAAAAGAAAATTACGCTACGATCTACCAGGTTCGCGCTGCATAATTTTATAACACCATACTCCTGCTTTGAGTTGTGTTGATTACGTGGATTGTGAGCTACATATCCTTCCCGGGAAGGAAATATGTTGTTCTCTTTCTGCTACTTGTATTCTACCAATTTTTCAACCGATTCCTTTTTTTCAGTAGCCTGACCCTCCATTTATAATACAAGGGGTATCACAGTGGCTGCTTCCTATATTTAGGTATGTATAATAAATGGTCGACGACGTGTCGCCGTCTGTTGGCCTTCGAGAATGAACGCCTGTCTTATCACTGCTCTTTAGGTACTTACCCTGCATTAGTACGACAGTACTAACACAGGTGTCCACCACATGACATGTGATGGGATAAATCAGCTCTTGTACCATAGTAACTCATGTGGCACGCCTGCACGCTAGCCCCGTGCTGTGAGAGATATGTACGGACAAAACTGACACGCCAAGCTTTGGGTGCAGTTGCCTGCTGCTTCCACTTGCTGGGTGCGAGCCAGGTGAATTGGTTGTTGCCGGGTCCTTTTTTGTCTTGAGTCATTGTCAGGTCTCTCCCGGTGAATCTTTTTGCTTAGTAGGGTATGACAGATCTTGACGAAGATTTGTATGCCACCACATACATTGATGCCAAGTGAAGAGTGGAGTCCTTCTGGATGTTGTAGTCAGTAAGGATCTGCATGAAGATCTGCTCGCCACCATGGATCGACGTGGTAGTTTGGTTGCCGGAGAGCTCCTCTGTCTGCTCCAGCTAGGGGCTATTGTGGCCCGTGTGCGGTGTGCAGTTGGATCTGTGAATCCAATAGTTAGGGTACCGACAGATATAACAAAAATTCAAGAGGGTTTTACATGGCATTCTATTGTGTGTCCAAGGAAGGATCTTGACGAACTATCAGCGCCCGATTCCACCCGTCTAGGGTCCACAACTCGAAAGAATAAACAATCATTTACAACATCCAGAACACTACACCTGCCTGCCTGCTATACTAGGCCAACAAACACACACACACATACATTTTCACATGAATTCTAGCATGCTTCCAGGAGCAGAGCAGATCGACCTGACAGCACCAGAGCAAGGCCTGGACCAAAAATTGAAATGAAAATCAGGCGTTGGCGGCGCGCACGAGCTCCGGCTGCTGCAGCGGTTCGAGGGAGGCGACGATGTCGCGCATGAGCGGCCGCGCCTTGGGGTTGCTGCTGAGACAGTGGTACACGAGCATGGCCGCCTTCTGGACGGACCTGACGGGGTAGTCGTCCAAGCCGAGCCTTGGGTCGAGGATTCCCAACACCTTCTTCTTGTGCGTTAGCATAGGCAGCGCCCAGTCCGCCAGCGTTTGCTCCCTCACCGGCCGTGACTTGTCCAGCGACTTGCGCCCCGTCACCAGTTCCAGCAGCACCACCCCATAGCTGTACACGTCACTCATCACCGTCAGGTGCCCTGATCGCAGTCAAATCAATTTAGCCGTATGATGGAGCTTAATTTAAGTAGAATTCCGTCGACAAGGACATTCTAATTTGCAGTCACTCTGTTTTCGGCACCTGTCATGATGTACTCTGGGGCGGCGTAGCCGTAGGTGCCCATGATGCGGGTGGAGACGTGGGACATGTCGCCGACGGGGCCATCCTTGGCAAGGCCGAAGTCGGAGAGCTTGGCGTTGAAGTCATGGTCGAGGAGGATGTTGGAGGTCTTGAAATCACGGTAGATGACGGGCTTCTCGGCCTCGTGGAGGAACGCCAGGCCCCTCGCCGCACCCAGCGCGATCTTCATCCTCGTCGCCCACGCCAGGGGCGCCATCACCCCTGAAAACCACACCACACGCATCCATCAATCGATCGCACCGGCTCGGGACACGCACCAAACCAAAGAGTGGAATATGCAGGTGGTACTCCTACGTACGTGAGAAGAGGTGTGACTCCACGCTGCCTAGTGGCATGTACTCGTAGACGAGCACCCGGTGCTCGCCCTCGCAGCAGTAGCCCGCTAGCTTCACCAGGTTCGGGTGCGACAGGTGGCCCAAGAAGATCACCTCCGCCTAGACAAACACAAAGGGCAAAGGAAAGATACAAGTCAGGCTAGCGGTACAACAAAAATCTGCACCTACCACGCTTACAATTGTACAAATGTTATGGAAATAAACAGTAGTAGGAGTGATAGTGAAGATTTGTGAGAATTTAATCAATGTAGGTGTCACGATTAGAGAGACTGACCAGCCACTCCCTGTGGCCCTGGAAGCTGTTATCCCCGTCGTGCACCTTGACGGCGACCTGCAGGGGCTCGTCTCCGCCGCAGTCCGTACCCAAGGCGCCCTTGTACACCCTGCCGAAGCCGCCGCCGCCGATTAGCGAGTCTTGCCGGAAGCCGTTGGTCACCTTCCGGAGCTCCTCGAAAGAGAAGGCGGTCAGCGGGTTCCGGGCCGCCGAGTCGAGCCGCATGGCCTCCACCTCCCTCGCGTTCGAGGGCAGCCTGCTCTCATCGCTCCGGTCCCTCTCCGACGGGCTCTGGATCTTGGGAGTCTCTGCACACGTACGTACCACAACTGTGAATAGCATCACCAAATGAATTCTCTCTCTCTCTCTCTCTCTCTCTGAATAATGGAATTTGCTAGAGCTAGTGGGTGATCAAAATTTCAGGAAAGAATCCATCTGCCTAGAATTCTGAAACAGAGTGTCCAATCAGGACTTCCGGTCTCGACAAAAAACGAAATCAATTTTCTGAATCTGAGAGCGGTGGATCACGCATAAAACTTAGCTACCACATGATCACATAGAAAGCATACAAACAAGGAAGAGGAATCTTACTCACCTGATTTTGCAGTGGAGACCCTGTTAATGTACGAACTCCCCCTAAACCAGCAGTTACCCATAAGACACAGTATTTATTCCCTCTATATATATCTCTCTCCCCTCTTTCTGTCACCAAGAATAGCCTGAAGAAGAAGAAGAGGGAGATGATGCAAAGATAGAAAAGGTCAATTCGCAAGAAGCCTCTGCTCTTCTTAGAACCACATCAAGGCCAAAAGCAAAAACTGGTGGGAGCAGAGCGAATATCCTGATAAGAAAGGAAGAAGACGATCACTCGTCTATATGCGGACGATCGAACCAGCTTTCGTCGTACACAAAACAGGGAAAGGGCCAAAGGCCCGAGGAGAGAGAAGTTGGTCACACACGAGAGAGAGAGAGCCGAGGAGGATTGGAACTTGGTACTACTACTTCTCCAACAACAGGAGAAACGAAACAAATGAAAAGAAAAGCAAACAAAAGGCTACGCAAGTGAACCATCACTTTCTTCCCTTTATCATTACCTTTAATCATGAGAAACCACATGATTTAGTCTCAAGCTAAACAAAAGGCAAGGGTTCTTCGAATAAGAACCGCTTGATAATCATTTATTGAATCAGTCCAATTTGAATCGATCTCAATTGATCCCGTGCCAGCAGCCGCGGTAAGACTTCGAATCCTAATTGAACGCTACGCAAAAGCATATAATATTTGCAATTATGCAAGGCAGTTGCCCTGTTTCTCGTAGTTGGTCACACCAGGAGAGCATAAGAGCATCTCCAACAGTGACCGTAAAAAACGCGCGCGCGGGGTAAACGGAGGCTTCGCGCGTTCCAGCTGACACGGGAAAGTCGGACGCGCGGAAAAAGATCGCGCGCGCGCGAAAAGGCGGCCCAGCGCGTGCTAGTTTTGGCGCGCGGCGTCCAGCGCGCTTTATAAATGTGGCGCCCTCCACGTGCCCTCTCACCGCTCTTCTCCTCGCCACGTGCCCTTCCACCGTTCTTCACCTCGCCACGCGCCCTACCACCGCTCTCTCCCCGCTCTTTCTAGCCTCGCCGCCGTCCGCGCCACCATGCCGTCGCGTAGCCGGGGAAGCTCGGGTTACCGCGGCGTCCGCGCGTGCCCCTCCGGCACCTTCTACGCGGAGATCCGCTCCGACGATATCCCCCTCGGCATCGGCACGTTCGACATCACCGACCAGGCCGCCCATACGTACGACGCGGCGGCGTGGCGCCTCCTGCGGCCTCCTAGGGAGATGAACTTCCCCGAGGTGATGACGCGGGAGTGGGCGCAGCGTCTCGCGCCTCCCCCGCGGC
>CBMN010772985.1:68-15922 GCA_000582825.1 Hordeum pubiflorum | reverse complement strand
ATGCAGAGGCCGGGGGCTCCGTTCCACCTTTTCCAAAAAAAAAATCTCTCTCATGGATGTATAAGGCTCGGGTATACCCATAGCAAGTTCAAAATGTTAGTGGAGTATCGTGCAATTAATATGTGTTATTGGAGCAGATTGTACCATGTTTATTAAAGGAAATGACTACATTAGGACAGGTCAGTAAATCAAGCATCTGTAACATGTTTGTCTGAAGACTGTTTTTATCCATTCTAATCGAATATTGATTGTCATAGGTAGCATACTAGCATCCCACAAGTGGTTATGAAAGAAAGTAAAAATCTGGAAATAATCATACCTGAGACACTTTCAGGCGAACTGGGGCGCCACCGGATGAGCTCGCCCCAGCGCCGTGCTTGAGGCAACCACCATCGAGATGGTCTCCATCTCCATCGATCAAGGGGGAGAGGTAAGGGAGGTGCTCGACCACCAGTGCAACAGCCAGCTCCGGGGTCGTTTGAGGTTTCACAGGGGATGCCACCTTTATCGCTACCCACCTCAACCCACACGCCGCCATACGGCTTTCCAGGGGTGCCATCGTTAAAAGTAGACCTGTTCATGGACAACCCGGCCCGGAGGAATGAACCCGAAGCCCGAAGTTCGGGCCGGGTTCGGGCTCAACTTTCTCGCCCGATGCCCGGCCCGAAAGCCCAAATAAAGCCCGAAATGCACATATATACATTTTTATTTGAAATATAGGTATAATAAATTAATATAATATCCCGAATATGATTAAATTAATTAAAAAATGGCACTGTACCTGTGTTTTGGGCCGGGCTCGGGCTTGGGTTTTTTGCTTCGGGCTTTGTCAAGCCCGGCCCGAACCCGACCCGGCCCGACAAATGATCAGGTTTAGTTCAAAGTTCGATCATGCCCTTACGAGCAGTTTTAACATGCTCATTCTTACCCTCTCTTTTCACATGAATGGTAAGAGTATATAATAGATCTGAGTCGTTGATCTCATTAATTAGTGGTCAGATTAACTCTTGCCTTCTTACCTCACGTGTAAAAAGAGGGGGTGAGATGGAGCATGTTAAAATTTGCTAACCCTTAATCGTAGTTCGATATGGATGACAATATACTTATAAGGGGCTAACATGTTTGCTAAGTAAATACAAGTTCTACTCCCCGTTGATACTTCGTGTGAGGATCATAGACCCCACTAAAATGATTATTGCCTCAATATATATGCAACAACGACGAGAAGCATAGCTTTTCTCTTTACTCTTGAGTTATAGGGATCTCAGACTATTAAAAGGGGTCAAAGGGTTCACGAAATATTTGCTCAACTCATTATGACCATAACACTACATTCCTACTAAAAAAACTCCAATGCCAAAAGCCTAGTCAAATCCTTTACTCGTTTGGGCCAAAAAAAATCACATATCTGGTAGACGGACTGCCCGGGCAATTTCCTGTCAGACTATCCGACTAGCCATTCCCCAACGTCACTAGCTAGTATTACAATCAAAAAAGAGGAAATTTAACAAAGTTTCAACTAACAACGACGTTTAAACTTAAAACCTAAAAACAACTATATGAGACACCAAACAATGACCTCATAGGCATGTCCTCCGAGGCCGCCAACACCTCAGTCATAATCCAGGCCGCTGACACCTCGTTCGTAATCCACGCCGCCGTCAGCACTGCTGTCCAAGTTATCGTCGTCGTCCTTCCAGTGTGGGAGAAGGCCCGCCAGGCGTCACCGTAACTTTGATCGGTCACCATTGCGCGTTAGCGGCGCAGCCGCTCAGCTGCCTCCGCTTGGCACAGACGATCGGCCGCCTTCGCTTTGCCGCCACGGTCACCCGTGGAGTTTGTCTTGTGCAGCCCGCCTTGTGGCTTGAGCTGGGCCAACCGCTTGAACTCTGGCAGTCCCACTTTGAGGAGTTGGTCGCTCATTTGGCAACGGCGGTGGGTGAAGGTCTCCATGGTGGTCGTGGACCGATCAATGGCCCAGGCCTTCGTGAGGCTGGGGTCCATGAGAACCTAGGCCAGGCCAACGTCCGACCGCACAAACGCAGCCTGACGCGTCGTGTTGCGCCAATCCTCCACGTTGAATCGGCCACCTGTAGGATCGAAAGTATGTCTAGAGGGGATGATTAGATTACTTGCAAAATTAAACATGACTCCTTTCCCAATTTTAGTTCTTGGCAAATTTTAGTGATTCTAAGCAAGTCTAGAAACACCATACACATGCAAGTCTAATCATAGGCAGTAGAAAGTAAAGACATTGCAAGTGATAGTAGTAAAGGGAATGGTTTGGAGATATGCAAATGGTATGGTGCGTGACATGAAAGATTTTGACCCGCGGTTTCGATAGGTGGTGCTATCATACGTCCACGGTCATGGTGAGTTCAATCTCAAGGATCAATGATCTCAAGGATAACAGTTGCGAGATTCCATGAAGGAATCCAGTCCATGAAGGGCTCCACCCACAAAGGGTCCATGAAGAAGCAACCCTGCATATCACACCATGGCTTATGCCCACGAAGAACTAGCCTCACTCTGGATAGATTTTCACAAAGTAGGTGATCTCCTTGACCTTACAATCTTTTTGATTTCTCCACACAATTTGAAGACTCCCAAGCACACCAAACCAATCCTCCAAAAGGTAATAGGTCAGGTTGTTGATGATGAACTCCTTACTCTTGTGCTTCAAAAGATAATTTCTTCAACACTCAAACACTCTCTCACAGATTTTGGCTATGGGGTAGGAGAGGATTTGGGTGAAAAGCACTGAGGTGACTAGAAATCAAAGGTTCTATGGTGGGAGTGGAATATCTTTGATCTCAACACAAGGATGGGGAGCTCTCTTTGAGAAAATGTATATGGGAAGTGTTTGCTTCGCTCTGGTTGCTCTTTGAGAGTTTGGTCGAGTGAGTGGGTTATATATAGGCAGCACCAAAAATCCAACCGTTACACACCTTTATGCACTATTCGGTGGGATCAGGTGAAACCACCCGATGAGACTGGCCAATAAAAAGGTTTGAACTTTAGGCGTTTTGGTGGGACCGGGTGAAAACGTTTGGTGGCTCCGAGATGTGATGACCTAAGCACTTTCCACACTTCGTTGTCACCGACTGAAACCGGACGGAAATTCCGATTGAATCTCACTTGGCAACAGAAGGTTGGCAAGTGCTCTTCGGTGGAACCGAAGGGCAAACTAGGCGAGACCGAATCTTTAGGGTTTAGGCAACGGTTATGTCATACATAACTTGCTAATACCAGATAGGAGTGTTTCGTGGATCCGAGTTTCACTTAGACTTTTGGACATGGTGGGATGTGAGATTTTGACTTAGGCTTTTGGAGCTTAATTTCTAAGCACTTGAGAAGTGAGTCCATGATCACAAACTCATCCCTTTTTGATAGTATTGGCATACCTATGGACTCAATGTGATATTGGATCACTTAAATATATATTTGGGTTTCGAGGCATTAACCAACACTTGTCCTTAGCATTTTGAGGGGTCCAAATTCACATCCAATTGTTGTACCTAAAATGAACTTTTCTGGAATATTCTTTTGAATAGGCATTTGTTGAATGAGATATATGTTGTGATGAATTACCAAGGCCACTCGGGGATTAGATGCACTTTCACCGTCGTCGCCGCCACCACCGATGTAGTAGGCAAGGCGACATCGCGCATTAGCAGTCATAGGGAGGGCGGCTCCTCCTTTTTCATGGTTATCGGGCGTCACTGGCTCTCGACTACCGACGGGGCGGTGAAGGCGACACCAGCTACTTGTCGCGGCGGAGAAGGTTGAGTGACGGGGACGATGGCTCGTCCTTGACGTGGCGTCTGATTTGGATGTCACGGTTGCGCGGCAGGGATGGTGGCTCCTCCTTGTGCGGCATCTGATTTGGAAGTCGTGGTCGCGCGGTGGGGCGGTGGCTCCTCCTTGAAGCGTTTTACAATTTGGACACCTCGGTCGTGCGGGGGTAGCGGCAAGGGCGGTGTCGGACCGCGGTCATAGCAGGACCTCTCGAGCAGTTGCTCCATCTGTTGCGCGAACTCCTCGTACGTCTACTTGGCCTCGGCGAGGAGGCGAGGCTGTTGTTACTCCTCGTCGTCGGACGAGATGGTATCCATCTTCACGAAAGAGGGATCCCCTGATCTAGATAAGCGCGCGGAGAACCACTTGCCGCCGTCGACATGCCCATCGTTGCGGTGTGCAGAGGAGAGGAGAGGCGAGGCAGCAAGGTAGGGTGTAGCGTTTCATGGCAGCGTCTGGGCAGATTAAATAGCCGGGGCAGGCGAACCAGCGCGACTTCGGTAGGCTAGCAGACGCAGTTGGTTTCTCAGCCGCCACACCGATGTGAGTGTCGTGCCGGTCAGCTAACTTCAATGCAGTATGTGGCGGACAGTGTCCAGTCACAACCGACATGAATACAACATAGAGAGCAGAGTAGACGACTCGAGACCCAGTGGGGGAAGGGGCATTTTGTGAGAGTCTGGCTTAATAGGGATGATATACTACTCATATCAATAAGGAAGTTCTTATTTTCCGAGAGCCCATTCGGAAAGAACTCCAAAGTTAAGCGTTCTCAGCTTGGAGCAATTTCCAGGATGGGCGACCTACTGAAAAACTGGTCCCTGGTGCGCACGAGTGAGGACAAAGTGTGCATGAAAGACTAATGTTGATCTATGGCGCTAGTTTCGATCCCATCAGGAGTAACGCCCAGTAACCAGCGGGTATGTCCGGGGTGTTACAAGTTGGTATCAGAGCGGGCCCTCGTGGTTACAGAGATGTTTGGGGGTGAGGTGCGCGGTCATGTTTTGCATGACGTTTGTGGCCTGTCGTGGCACACGACATGACACATGTGTCGGACTGGACACACATATGTGCCAAGAGGGAACGTTCCAGTGGCCCGACGAGGACGTTGGAACCTTTAAGTGGGGGTGTATGTGAGAGCGGGGCTTAATAGGGATTATAAACTACTCGTATCAATAAGGAATTCCTTTTTTTTCGTGAGCACATTCGAAAAGAACACCAAAGTTAAGTGTGATGAGCTTGAAGCAATTTCAGGACGGGTGACCAGCTAGGAAGTTGATCCCACGTGTGCACGAGTGAGGACAAAGTGCATAAAAAAGACTAGTGTTGACGGGGCCAGTCTAGATCCCGCCAGCAGTAACGGACAGTAATCACCAGCTATGTCCGGGGCGTTACACATTTGGACGGGTCCGTGTTGTTGGATGCATACATGACGGGCATACGGACTCTCGCAAATCACCTCCAGTTTAGTTCTGGTTTATTCAATTTCGTATGTTCAAACTGGTCCTAACATTTTCGATGATCGTCACTCAATGACACAAAATGTTTGATCCAAACATTTAGGGGCGATTTTGTGATCTACGTTAGAGCGGGTGCTCCTATTCCCGACGTTGCGCGGCGGAAAGTGCACACCCCCCCCTCCGCATGCGTGTGCTTTGGGCCGGCCCAAGTGTGGGCGGGGTGACCCTGTTTTTTTGTTTCCCTTTTTACCTTTGAAAAATCTTCATGAATCCCAAATTTGAAAAAAAAGATTTAGGTTTCATTTTTTTCTTCTGAAATTCAAAAAGGGTTTATGAATTTTAAAAATGTTAACAATTTGAAAAAAGTTCTCGGACTTCCAAAAACGTTCATGACTTTTAAAAAGGTTCTTTATTTTAAAATCACAAACTTAAAAAATGTTCCGTATTAAAAAGACACAAATTTGAATTATTTTTTCCTTTCAAAAAATGTCCTCGGTTTTCAAAAATTGTTCACAAAATTAGAAAAATGTTCCTGAATTTTCTGAAAAATATGCTTTGAATTTAGAAAACAAAATCACGCATTTCAAAAAAGTTCATGAATTTTATCTTTTCACCGTATTACTAAAAATGTTCACGATTTAAGAAAAAATTCTTAAATTTGGAAAAAATAGTTTTAAAAATTAGTCAAGAAATAAAAAAGTTTGTGATATGAAATGTTTTCACGATTTTTTAAATGTTCACAAAGCAATGAAGAAAAAGAAAAGGGAAAAACGAAAATAAAACAAAATAAAAATATAAAAAGGAAAAAGAAGGAACGTCCATAAAAACACAAACAAAAAGAAAACATATCTGGGAAGGTTCCAGAAGCTTCCCAAAACCGGTGGGAACTACAAATAAAAACAATCATACTAGACCGCACAGTACGATGCGTGCGTTGAGGGAGGGTGCTCGTTTGGTCGATATTCATTGACCTACGTGGCAATAATGCTACACTTGAAGGAAGAGTTTATGAAAACACATTACGGACATTCATGTGTCCTCCTATGTTTGGCTAGTATCAGGTTGGTTTTGAAAATTGTGCACTCGGTTGCACTTCATATCACCACCTCGGTCCTTAGCCCGTTCCCGTAGGGCTCTAGGTGAATATTGTCTGCACGTATGAGTCGGGCTGTATATATTTGTATATCGGGGTCACTACTGAAAAGACAGGTGGTTGTTTAGAAAATTGTGCGCTCGGTTGCACTACAACAGTTTGACGAACTCTCTAATTTGAATTCACTAGCGTCTTTTCCCCCGGATGCCGCTCCGCGAGCAAGGAGCGCCACGAGGAGTGTTCCTTACTTGAGTATGGCAGAGTTGGGACCTCCTATTTAGCGCTCTACGTGCCTGGAATAATGGAGCGCGCACGCCCTCGTGGGCAGGCCCATGTGAGGGGCGGGAAAGCGGGAAGCATCTTGTTTTTTGTTTTTTGATTTTTTTCTGTTTTAACCGTTTTGCAGTTTGGAACTAATTTGGGATTTCAAAAAAAGTTACAAATTTTGAAATATTCGTGAATTCCAAAATTTCCATGTTTTATTTTTTGGGGAAATGATAATTGTTCACGGATTGAAAAAATGTTCACTGAATTCAAACATAGTTTTTGAATTTAAAAATGTTCATGATTTAAAATTAATTAACATTTTTTGAATTGTAAGAATATTCTTTGAAAATCGGTGTGTGTTTTGGAATTCGATGATTTGTTTTTGAATTTTGATGGAGATTTTTAAAACTGATGAATAAAATTTGAAATCGATGAACATTTCTTTAATTGTAGAACATTTGATGAACATTTTTGGATTCGATGAACAAAAAATCTCGCAAGTTGGAAAGAAAAGTTGCAGAAGAAAATAAAACTTAAAAAGGTAAATAAATAAATAAAAAGTGTCATCAATTTGAAAATTGTTCACAAATTTGTTAAAAAATGTTCATTATTTCAGAAATAGTTCATGATTTTAAAAACATGTTCACGAATTTGAACATGTTTACAAATTGAAAAGTAAAAATAAAACAAAAAATAAACTAAAAAGGGAAAGGGAAAAAAAGAAAACATAAAGATAAAAATAGAAAAACCAGAGCCAGAGGGGCAGAAATCCGTTAATGGGCCGGCCCATAGGAGGATCGAAGGCTCGAGGGGGTACGTGCTATGTTGATAGGGCGCGCCCTATGCGCCAAATAGGAAACCCCGACAGAGTTGCCCTTACGTCAGAGTTACATGGGTTTTAGCCGCCACGGGCGGAACAGGAGCTTGGCAATAAACACGGCACATACGTTGACACGCATTCCGTCAGTTAGCTCGTCGGACAAGCCCATGTGTTCGACAAAGGGCCACGTGACACGATATGGGACTATGCATAGGCCCATATCACCACAAAGCCACCACCATGTGGACATCATTTCGCTCTCTCCTTCCTTGCGCCCTCCTCCTCCGCTTATTTCACGCCATTCCGAGCACGAGGGGATCCGACTCGAACAGAAGAAACGATCCCACTTCTCCATCCAACACAACACGAGGACCCAAATCATCCCGACAGAAAAAGGTTGGGCCGACGGCGAAAGCCGCATGATCCGTCGGTGCCTCCCTTTCCCCGAAAAAGAATTCGGGACCGAGCAACCGAACGAACGACGCGGGGCTGACGAGGCCGCCGCCGCCGCGCGGCGCCGTGGTCCACACCCCACGCGGACGGTGATCAGGCGGTGGTACTAGTGCTGTAGATCCTCCTCGACGAGGCCAGACGTGCGCGCGCGTGCGTGCGCGGGTCGCGACTCGCGAGGGATTGATTGGCCAGCCGGCCGGCCAGCCGGACCACCCTCGGGGCGCTGAATGCTATGCGGCGTACAGTGCAGCGAATTAACCGCGTCCAGTCCAGCTGCCCCCTCCCGCCACACGTGCGCGCCCGTTGTTCGGTTTCAAACGGAACCAGCTGTGGCTCTGTCAGCATTAACTGCCGACGTGCCCTGGAACTGACCCATTCCCGCCATTCCACACGTCTCAAGTTTAAGTTACAGTACTCCGGTAGAACTACTGTGTCAAAGCCTTACACTCCAGTATCTGCAGGGATAAAAAGAACACTGTACCAAAAAATATTGCACTGTAGTACTACTCCGGTAGGAGAGTACTACCCTGGAGAAAAGAAAAAGAATGGCAGTGGTTAATCCCAAGCGATAAGTATTCGGCCGGCAGGGCTCTGGTTCACATGTGGAGAATCACTGTGGTTCCCCTGGCGAGCACGGCCACACGACAAACTTCTCATCAATAAGTAAAAGAAATGGGAACAAAAGTAAGAAGCGAAAAACAGTTCACGGACAGGAGATCCGACTACGGGCGCTGCCACCGGATCCAACAAAGAAAGGATCGGATTACCCTCCCCATGCTCTCTTCTAGAGTCATCAACCTTAGTAGTGCCATGTCAATTCCCCACAAAAAGGAATTCATACGCAATGCTCTAGAATCTAAAGTCACCAATCACCAATCTTTGATACTATGACGAAGCCATGTTCTAGAGAAACCGACCGCCAATCTTTACAGAGGGTGACTATTTTGAAATAATTACTTCTCAGGGCTTCCTTTTTACTACTAGCAGACGACGGGCCATGAAGAAGACTAGTAACTGTCACGCACATTTTTTTAAACAAGCTCCTTTGTTTGAACTTGGAAGCGCAGTCGGAGGAGTCGGATTCCCTCGGCGATGCCTGCGGTGCCGCTGCTGTTGCTGCTGCTTGCCGGTAGGCGGCTCGCCTGCGCGGGACACGTCGACGTCGGGGGATCACGACAGGACGAACGTGAGGAAGCGGGTGGTAGTGTCCGGCTCCGGCCCTGGCCTGGCGAATAAATCTACGCGCACGGGCGGCGGCATCCGATGCTCGGCCAAGCGTCTACGGGACAGGACACGGGGGGAGGCAGGGAGCCGCTGCGCCTATCCGGAAACTCGCGGGCGCGGCGGCTCAGTGGGAATCCCAGGCATGGAAACCGCGGGTTTTTCCGCTAGTTTAATCGCGCGCGACTCCACACGACGGTATCCGATGACCCCCCTGCCCCTACCTCGCTCCAGAGCGCAGGTCCGCGCGCATGTGCCGTTTTACGACGGGGTCCTTGGCCCTGCCTCAGCCTGGCTCACCACCGTGGGAGAATTTTTCATTATTTACAGGAGGGCTGAATGCTTTCGTGTTCCGATTTTCAGGTTCTTCCGCGCGCTTCTCACGCATCGACACATGCTCGTTGGGATTTGATTTGAAGATGGTCCCTTTTTCATTCATGGTACCTGCTGATTGGTGGGGAGGGTCGGGTGTTCACGCAACCAGGACCATGCGTGAAGCTGCCCCCGCAAGGCATTCGATCACATGCTTTGCTGTGCTGGGTATCTCAGCGAACATATGGACTGTCGATGGCAGTTCAATGGGAAAGTAACCCAATGGGGAGGTAAACAAAATGACTCGATGGGAAAGTAACATGATTAATCTGTGTCTTCACGGTATCCCTCCGTCGACTGTCCGGACTAGTCCGTAGACAATAATACGGGAGCAGGTCATCTAGCCTTGTTCCCTAAAACTTATGTTTTTCTTTAAGTTCGCAAGCTTAAAATAAAATCATGTCAAATCGTAGGCGATTAGAAAAATTCAAATGCGACAGTAGTTCTAATTTAGCTATTACAATCCAAGTAAGTTTTTAAATTAAAGTAATTCAAACTTGAATTCAACTAGAACATACTACCTCCGCCTCAAAATAAGTGTTGTTGACTTGGTACAACTTTAGAGGAGTATGTTCTAGTTGTCCCCTTTAATGATCCACAAATGGTAAATCAAAATTTCCTTGAGTTGCTTGATCACTAATTTGTTGATGCATTTGAACAAACTCATCAAGCGTGACCTGATTTTGATGCGGAAGTTGCATAGGATCACCCGTGTTCTTAAATTCCAGACCTGCCGCAAGATCTTCACCCTTATCCTCCACGATCATGTTGTGCATGATCACACAACATTTCATCATCCCCCACAAGGTCTTTGGATCTCATTGTTTAGCAGGTACACGAACAACTGCAAAGCGGGTCTGGAGCATTTCAAATGCCCTCTCCACATCATTTCTAGTTCATTCTTGTCTTTTGGGAAAAGTGAAATAGTTTCTGACCAACTGGCTCAGAGATGGTCCTGACAAAGGTAGCCCGCGGAGATTAGATAACACCAACCAGACAGTAGTCCATATTGTATTGATGCCCATTAACACTATAGTTGCAAGGAGGAGTTTACCCTTCAGCCAGTCTAGCAGACAATGGTGATCGCTGCAGCACATTGATATCATTGTGAGACCCACGCATGCAAAACAAAGTGTGTTATACAGAGGTCATGTGATGCAACTGCTACAAGAATGATGGTGGGCATCTTAACATGTCCCTGATATTGCACTTGTATAGCTTTTGGGCAATTCTTTCATCTCTAGTGCATGTAATCAAGAGATCCGAGCAAACCTTGCCACCCTCTTGCTTCAGACATTGTCAATAGCCTCTTAGTGTCTACGACAGATGGTTATCTCAAGTATTGAGGTTCAAACACCTCGACCACTGTAGTAGCAAATCTGACCATGACGTCTTTGCATGTGCTTTCACACATGCGAAGTTACTCGTCCCACGAATATGTAGACGTGCAATATTCAATCATCTGCAATGCAACCATGCACTTCTGGTAACCATAATCCAATCCTTCCTACGACATCCTTTTTCAAGATGAAATATTCATCATATGACCGGACATCGATGTGGAGGCGATCGAAGAATTTTTTGCATCCAAAAGCGTCGGCGAAAATTTTCCGTAAATAGGGCATGAGGGGCAAAGTAGTCGTCCATCAACGCCAAATGTTTTTGTGCCCTGTTCCGATTCAACACTCGATGACCCTTGACCAATCCCTTGAATTGTGAACATGCACTTTCACACGCATGACTTGTCGGGCGAAACTGTCATACTATAAGGGCCAAATGCGAAGGCACCCGAATACCGAGTCGGACATCTGGGCCCAATCACCCTATACTGCTTGGCCCTGCCACTACCAACCATCAACCGCTATGGTACGCTAAACTAGCACAAGCTTCAGCGCCCAGACTGTCCGAGTTGATTCCCCCATACCGTGTGTGCTATTGGAAATATGCCCTAGAGGCAATAATATGTGTATTGTTTAATTTCATGTTTATAATTAAGAGTTTATATTATATGCTATAACTTCTATGATTCTCTAATATGTGATTCATAGGAAAACTCATAAGCACGTGTAGAATGATAAACGGTAAACCTGATTCGTAGTCTTGCCTCTAGGACTAGCACAAGTGTTGCGTGATGATCATGTTTTTCTGGTCATGTGCATTTGGTTAAGTGTAACGATGATGCCAAACAGCATTGAGAGAACGATGTTAGTAGAATGATCATATTGAATTGACCCAATTTGTTTGTTATACTTTGAAATGTTATCGTCACAAGTCTATAGATATAACACGGAGAGTTAATGTATACTTTAGTTCATTAGACCATGAGAGTATCATAGTCACTTCATACAAGATGATAGACTTTGGGGTTTCTCAAACATCATCAGTAACGGGGTGATCATAATGACAAATTTCAGGTTCATCGGAAAGTGTGACAAGGGGCTAGATAGGTCAAGAGTGGGATTTGCCTCTGCGATGATGGAGAGATATTCTTAGGGCCATGTTGGTGTGATGATATACATCATCGTCTGGCCAGGCACATGTGACTAAGTCACAGGGATGTCGGAACATGTCAACGAGAAAGAAGAACAAAACCAGTAATGAGGAGTCCGATATAATGAGTATAAGAATGACTCAAGCAGATACCGATACATCTCACTTCGGGTTTTGTAAAGTATCATGAAGCAAAGGGAATAACCAAAGGTTCACTAGAATATAATTCGTGCATTCATCGGGTTCAATATGGATGTCCATGATTCCGCTATTGTTCATTGAACGAAAGGGAGTTTCATTCATGTATATGTTTTACCGAACCTATAGTGTCAAATGATTAAGGGAATTACGATCTATTGAGTGTTCGTGGAGTGAGAGAGAAACACAATAGTTTCGAGAATATAAGAAATAATTTTAAGAGAAACCAGAAGCGTTTTGTGGTTACCGGAAGAGTTTCGGGGTTTACCGGGAATTGATATACAGGTGGAAAATGTTTCCAAAGATATTAAATAAATGATAAAAGGTTCTAATTGATTAGGACGATTTTTAGAATCTATTTAATATCAACGGGCTAAGGAGAATACTAAAAGGCCTAGTGGTGGAAAGTTATTGGGCCCTAGGGCCCAATAACAAAGGAGGCGCGCCCCTTGGTCTTTTTGGAGGCCTAGGGGAGGCCAAGTTGGAAGGGGGGAGGACTCCTCATACTCCAAGGGCTGGTGCAAGGGAAGGAGTCCTTCTCCCTTGTGGCGCCCGTCCCCTCTCCCTACACCTATATATACTAGAGGTTTTGGCCCTTGGAGACACACAAGTTTGAAGCCTCCTCTAGTTCTCTAGTTCTAGTTATAATTTAGAGTTGATCTAGATTAGAGATAGAACCAGTTCTCTCTAATCCTCATAATAGAGAAGCCCCGTGTGGTTCTCTACTTCTCCATCGGATTCTCTGGCGACGATTAGTTCTAGACGGCGAAGCGCTATCGGATCGTAAAGCCCATACGCCTGCAACCATTGAGAGGTCGTGCTTTCGGTCTTTGGTTCGAGGGATCATTCATGAATGGTTCGAGGGACTTCATCAACAATCTACACCAACTTTTCTTCCGCTGCAACTCGAAGTTGGTAATGATCTGATCTAAACCTCTAATGCATCTTCATAGTGTTCGTGGGATCGTGATCATAAGGCGATTTTGTTTGTTTTCTAGAATGTCTCCAACAGTTGCATCATGAGCGGTTCTATGAGTAGATGATGATTTCAATCCAGATAAAATGTGATTGTGAGGGTATTGCACAAAGTTTTTAGTAATGAATTTGAACTATTGCTAAGAAGGATTAAGAACTAGATGAGTTCTAGATCCTAATAAAAATACACGAGTAGAAGATAAGATCTATTGTGTTAGATGCAATCTTTTACTTGATGTTCTTGTTTGCTTCCCTCGAGTGTTGCTTCAATTTGTTTCATTAACGGTATGATGTAGCTTTGTTACGAAGTTCTAGCAATTGGCGATTCTGGCTATCAATGATCCGCTAACGGTTCTTGGGCTACATCATAGTCAAGAATAGTGAACCGTTGCAAACACGAGAGGGCATGTAGATTTTGATCTACACGGGATCACGCATATTAACGAAGTTTAGTGTGGGGATAGATATTTTTAATGAAGTCTCTTCCCTCACACACCTCACATAGTTAATCTAGCAACAATAGTAATCATACGTGATGGTGAACGTAGGTAGCTAGTGTTCTCTGTAACCCTAGAAGCCATGCAAAGTAAAAATGCTAAAACCGATTAGAGGACATCTAACTTGGTTTGGCAGGTTGCATGCGATGTGGTATAGCCTTCATAATGATAACAAATTTATATACGAGATGTTACAAGTGCAACTAATCTCCGGCTGGTTTTGGTAATTCATAACAACATATATATCATTGAGCTAATGCCTACTCAAAGAATATTTCAGGTAAAGTTCAATATAGGTATGGCTATACACTACAAACAAAAACACTTCCGTGATAATACGTGTTTGTCACAGTAGGTCACGTTTTCTGACACGCATATACATCCATGACAATTTTATAATAGAATGAAGATAGTCATACATGTGATGTCGTAGAAGTGTTTCATGACTATACTCAAATTATCATCACAGAAGTGTCCACTTCCATGGCGATAAATGGCGCATCATAGAAGTGATTTCGTCAAGGGTAACCAACACGTGGAAGCCATCGTAACGGCTCTACGTTAAGCTATCAGGTGCCGGTTTTCGATCCGATACCCATTAACAGCCCCGACCAATGACGATTTTCCACGTGTCATTTTCTCATTCGCCAAAGGATACACGTGTTAGCTAACTGTTTCGACAGATGCCATCCACCCATTGGACGAGAGGAGCCTATGATACGTTGACATGTGGCACGACCCAACAGTGGCCCATTTAGGTTAAAAAGGACGACCCAGCCAAAGGCACATAAGATTTGGTCAGGTACTAGTGGGTCGGCCCTATAGCGGTCTACTTGAGCATGGCCCATTTATGGCCCACCGCCAGTTCAGACCCGTTAATTGTTTACTTAGTATTTGGGCCCATTAAGGCCCAGTATGTTTTGGGCCTGTTAGAGGCCCGTTAGAGAAATGAGCCCATTACAGCTCGGTGTATCTTTCAGCCTGGCAATGGCCCGTGCTGCCCCTAGGCCAGTTATCTCCCGACGTGACATTCGACCCATTAACGGTCGGAAATATCAGCGGCAACATTTGAGTCCAACCTGACTTTGGGCTTGTTAAAGTCTTGTCACATATTTTGGCCCGTTGCTGGCTCTACTTAGCTTTCGGATTATTAAAGGCCCATGTTGTGATTGGGCCAACCAAGGCCTGAGGTATGTTTTGGCCTGATAATGGTCTGTCATGTAACTGGTCCAATAATGGCCCGAGGTAGCTTTCAGGCTGTTAAAGGCTCGTGGACTACTCGTGAAAAGTGAGGCTCGACATGCTTTTCGGTCTGCTAAAGGCCCATGGTGTCTTCTGGGCCAAGTGTGGCCATAAACATATTCGGCCTATAAACGACCCGAAGCAACATGGGCCTAGCAAAATGTTGGGCCTGCCAAAGGCCCATGAGAGTTAGGGGCCTGGGCCTATCAGGTCCAAGAATGTCCCATAGGGCAGGTCAATGCATGCCCAAGTACATCCAGTTAAGGGCCTGTCCAATTATGGCCCGCCGAAACACAGTCCCATTGAGGCGCATGTTTCGGCCCGTTCGACTCCATCTTCGGATCGATTATCTTTTTTCCAAAAAATGTCTTTGGTTGTATTACTATATACACTAACTGCATAAACAAAGGTAAGTATAATATGGTTTACCTCAAAACCCTGCAAGAGCCCTTTGAAGACCCCTCGCATACCGGCCTCTGCGGCTCGGTAGCTTTGCAGCACCGCACTCATCATAGTGCGGTGCTCGGCGTGAATGGAAGAGCCATCCACAACTTCCTCCACTTCATCCGTCCACCCTCTGGAGGCTTGCCCCTGGGTAGGCGGAGGTGAACGGAGCGCCTTGTCCCTCTCCCTTATCGGAGAAGAAATCACCAGGGTGGGTGGCCGATTCTTCTCGACGCCCGCAAACACCAAGGAGGTGCGCTCCCCTGGTTGTGTTCCTTCTGTGGAAGAAGGAACCTTGATCAAAGGGTCCTCGGTAGCCGAGGACTCCAGCCCAACCGTGAGCACACTAGCGGTTGCACCCGTGGTAGTCAACGAGTTGGGCCGGTGATGTCGCCTCCCCTGGTATCTCGGGCGCAATAGGGGTTCTACGGTGCCCCTCCGAGGAGTTGCTGGAAGGAAGCCCGCTCGACCCCCTATCACTGGGGACCACCCCTTGGTGCCTGTTGTAGGAGATATGCCCTAGA
>CBMN010772983.1:0-15135 GCA_000582825.1 Hordeum pubiflorum | reverse complement strand
CTCCTGATTCCAGTAGTGGTTGGTGAACTCGGTTTTGTGAGAATGTAGCCATGTCTAAAACGCTAACAATGTGAGGACAACATGCCTTGGTCTTACGTGGCATCGACAAGTCAAGAACATTTGGTTCAAATCTCGTTGATGTGCCACGGGATTGGACATGTCATGCGTTAGATCTTGCAGATACATCAAGAACAACATGGTTTCAACTTTTTCAACGTGCCATGGGATCTAATAGATCAATCATCGGATCTTGTAGATGCATCATTGAATTGAGTATTGTGGCTTAGATGTCATTGAAGTGCCATCGAATCGAACACTTGTGCATCGGATCTCACTTGACATCCACTAGATTAAGGCCTCCATGGCACGATCTCGCCGCACGACCAGATGAAGGATTGCACACTTTTTACCTCGTGGTTATGTCATTGGCTTAGTTGCATTGTGTGTCATCATCAAGGACTCGTGAATATTGTGGTTGCTTATTGGATTGACGACAAGTGACACATTGTTGCACCTTTGGATCGACAATGCCATAGCTTGGGCATTAGCAACACCGAATAAAAGGTGATGTGCCATGGATCTCTTCGTCACACCAAACGATCAAGAAATTTGCAATTTAGATCTCCCAACTTTATCTCTAGATCATGGATCAAAACCCTCAAATCTCAATATTGCATTGTCGGTTCAAGGAATCCCCTTTCGCCACCAAGCGATGGAGGATGGTGTGAGGGAGTTGGGTGTCGGGGTGGATGTTGTATACAGAGATGACAAGAGAGGCTCAATGTTAAATAAGGGCGATTTTACTTGCATCATGATGCACCTTGAAGTTGTAGCCTAGATCTCACATTTGCATATCATTGGGTCAAGACTGAATTGGTGGTTGGCTCTCTCAGGCGTACCGGGAGACAAAGTAAATTATGGGTTCGATCCCCCGGCTTGAACAAGGTCACGGTTCAAGACCCTTAGATCTTGCTATTGTACTGTCGGTTAAGAAAGACCCCTTTCACCATTGAGCAATGGAGGAAGGTGGCGTAGGAGGGAATTTAAGTGTCGAGCTTGTTGATGTATAAAATAATGATCAAATAGTTTTTAGGGCATCGGACCGATGATTATATTTCGCTTAGCCTAGTGGTTGGAGTGCTGATGTGCGTCTCAGCTGCCGCAAGTTCAAACCCCAGGTTCGAGCATGGGTCCCACATCTTCTTCTTAATTAAAAAAGCCTCGCGGGGCTCCTCCTCTGTTGGTCTAGATTTTCTTAGAACATCTGTATCTGGGAGCGTTCCCTTGAAACTTTTTCCTGCGAACGATCAAATTGCCATGTAATTTTACAGAAATTATCATTACCGGTACAAAAAAACTGTCATGTAGCGCAAATAAAAATGCCAGTGTTTTTTTTTTATTGGAACTGCTATCTGCGTGACCCGGATCCAATGGTTGTGGTGGTGTTTCGTGGGGCCTTCCCTAGTTAACATTTCTTTTTTTATATATTTTGTTTTGTATAAGGAGTAGGTACGGCGACACAAAGAAAACAGGTGATGTTGAAGAAAACCTGCAAACTTACCAACTTTACAAATGTGGCATGCCATGTCACATATATATCCATTTTGCACATCCACGATCGAGATATCCCTGGAGATAGAATTTGATTTTTCCTTCCATTTTTCTCTCGGAGTATAGTGCATCAGCCTTCTTTTGGACACTTTATCCTAAGCCTATCTATTTTATCTCCTATCTCCACTATAATTGCCACCATTGGTTGGTAGCAGCTCCACAGCCCAGGACCTCCCGAGCAGCGTAGCACTCCACCTACCAGCCGGCCTCTTCCCACAGCCCCCAAATTCTACCGAGCAGCTCAGCCGGCCAAACCATGGCGCACTGCCTCGCCGCCGTTGCCTCCTTCTCGCCGTCCGCCGTCCGCCGGCGGCTGTCCAGCCAGGTGCCGTCCTCGGACTGACCGCTGTCTTGTCACAGATTTGGTCATTTGCATAGTTTTAGTTTGCGATTCATGAGATTCCTAGGCTGTTCCTGTGTGTTTCTTCCAAGTTCGTGGTTGATTTGGTTGGATACTTGGATGAACAGATGCTTTCTTGGTTTGATTCAATAGTGCACCTAGCATAAACATGCTTCCTCTTTTGATATCTTGGGGATGTTTCTCGTATGCCTGTATTTTCACACTAGGTGTTGAAAAAATACCCCATAAATGGTACATATTGAGCACATCATAAGATGAGTCCATGCGTTCAGTCCATATATTCACTTATGTGTAGAGAGAAATAAGTACCTTTGAACTAGTGTAGTATGGTTAAAACAGGCAGAAAAGCTTCAATTCGTTATCTACGAGGTTAATTACCCTTACACTGGTGGGAAATTTTGCTTATTTACACATAGAAATTTTCTGGTACTATATTTACTTGCAGATGTTGACAATTTTATTTACTTTAGTATTACAAACTTCAAAGATTCCAAAATCGCGGCGTTTAACGTAGCCGGCGTTGCAACTGGATCTGGATGGCTCAGTAGGGCTTATTTTAACATTTTGAGTTTAGTATTCTAATGTAGCCTGGTTCAAAAGATGCAAAGCTCCAGGAAGCCACCCAACCACATCACATGCTTCAGATCTTGCTGAATTAGATTAACAGTTCTTTACCAATGTGTTGCTCTCCACATCGATGTGGATGTGTTAGCCAAATAGAAAATGCCAGCCTTTGTTTTACAAGTGTATATTGCCACAGGCCTCCGGTCTGACTTTCCGGAATCCATTTCCAGAGGTATTTTTGGGTTCAACATGACTAGTTTCATGTTAGGCCTGGTTTTTGAGAAGCTTGGTTGACACATGTTACATCCTGATCCTTGTGTATTGCACCAATGTCTAGGTTAAATTTAGTTGGTCAACTGCACTTTATTAATTTCAAATAGTTCATGCATTTTTTGTTATAGTATTTTTTTTCTGTGGTCTGTGAGTTTGAACAGTTCAGTTATGGAGATAATTTATTGGTTCATTGCAGGTGGCTAATGTAATTTCGAGACGGAGCTCAGTTTCCTTCCATATCCAGCAGATGAGCTTTGTATCCATCAGTTCAAGACCGAGTTCGCTTCGGTTTAAGATTTGTTGTGCGGTAGGCACACGTTTTCTTCTCTGTCAATGAAGCTATGCTTTGCATCAAAAAATGACGTGGCTGTGGCAATAGTAAACGTTTGCTACCATGCTTTCATGATATCTATATCCTTTGTCCGAACCTCTGTACTTCTATAGGTGGCCAAGTGATTCACCCAGGCTCTTATTGGCTAGCACCATGGATGGTGGGCTTGGCAGCCTGGGTTCGATCCGGAACTCTTATGTTAATAAAACTGATGTCTAGTTCCTCCTAAGCATCCATCGTTTTTCAAATATTTTCTATATTAAAATATGCAAGCAAGTTTGAGATTAAAACAGTAAGGATTGCATTGGCAGTAATAAAAAAATGTAAACAAGTTTGAGGTTACAATAGGCGATAATTGTTTATAAGGGTAGTTAATAAAGCATTAAATGCGGTTAAGTCTTTTCTCTGCAAATGTTCTCTCAAATTGCAGACTAGACACCATAACTGAAGTAAAAATCTTCCTTAGATAATGTTATCCGAAAAAGATAGCAAATGTTTCAGCATTATTTTTTTACAACCACGCTCGATGTACTGATGTCAGGTAATGATGTTCATTCGTTTCTTGAGCAGGCCACGGGAGAGGCACAGGCCAAGAAAGAGACAGTCGACAAGGTTTGTATGATAGTCAAGAAGCAGCTGGCAGTCCCTGATGGGACACCTGTCACAGCGGAGTCGAAATTCTCCGAACTTGGTGCCGACTCACTGGACACGGTAAATCCGCAACTCCCCACCCCGCAGAAATGGCAGTAGCCCAAAAGCAGCGCCATTCATACATAACACCGATTATGTTTTGTAGGTTGAGATTGTGATGGGCCTCGAGGAAGAGTTCAACATCACTGTCGATGAAACAAGCGCGCAGGACATTGCAACCGTGCAGGATGCAGCGAACCTTATCGAGAAGCTTGTGACAGAGAAGACCGCATAAGTGCCTCGGTTCATTGGACAGCTTTAGAAGGCAAAGGTGCCGTCTGGATCTGTGGACTTCTGATTTTTCGGTCGCATTTGGGGCGAGAGAAAAATAATTTATGGACAGCTTTGCATTCAGTCTATGTTGTGTGTTCATTACCATTTGTTCTTTCTTCATCTTCTTGAGATCTTGTGTTGTTGCTGAGGGTTAATTACCCAAAGCCTTCATAAACAAGCTAGGACCATGTCCTACAGTTCGAATTCATATTTGTTGTACTATTGTTATAGAAAAGCCAATGGACCTATGAAGATTGAAGAGTCACTGCATTTTGTGTTTTTTGCATGTCTGAGAAGTCATACAGCTGTGGATATATCCTTTACCAACAGATAAAAAGGAGGATCACCCCAATTTCTTGTTTCGCTTATTTGTCATCTCTGGTTCTTGGTTCCACCATAATATCTTTTTCTTGTATGATCGCTTGCTCGCTAGATTATATAATGTCTCGCTCACGATTTTATGGTGTTATCTTGTTGAGCTTCAAAGAATCAAGCACATTTAGAGAGAGCAAAAATCTACTCTTTGAGCTCACTTAACCCTAATTCACCTGCACCTAGGGCATTTTAGCACATATCCGGGTTTTTTAAGAACAGAACTATACCAAAAAAATTCGTCTAGAAATAGGGAAGATCGCAACTGCGAAGGCAAAACTATTTTGTTTATGTTGCATTTTATATTTTATTAAATCAACATATTTATGCCTCCTTTTTTTGAACTGACATTAACATGCATCCTCAACTGCACATACAATCCATTTTTTTCAGAATTTTGTAGAATATGTAAGTGTAATTTTATTTTTCAATAAAGCGCGCGCGTTAAGATGTTTCAGATATGATAGTCTGCAATCAGGTGAAAGTAGTTTATAGATAAAAAAAGGTAAAGCTTTAGAAGAAAACAATGAACTTTAAGTAATTTGGTTTATATATAAAAAGAGCTTGGAAAGGGGCCGGCTTTGAATTTAGGAAGCTGAAAATCCTTCTGAGAACAACACACAGTCACACACACACCACACCTCACCACTCCAGAAAAGGAGACATAGAAGAAGCAGAGGAAAAAAGAAAGAAAAAAAAGAGGAAAAATGGCATCTTCTACCTCATCCTCCGCCCTTCTCCTCCTCCCTGGCCTCGCTTCTGCTTCTCCCTCGAAGGCGCGAGCTTTCTTCGCTTCCCCCATCAGCCCCTCCTCCCCACTCTCGACCTCCACCTCCATCAACGCCTCCTCTCCACGGCGGCCGTTGCCCCCTGCTAGTCGCGCCGCCGGCCGCGGCGGTGACAAGGACAACCGCCTGCAGGAGTTGAGGGTGCCTGATTCTTGGCTCACGTCCGCAGGAGCAGCGCAGGTTCGCATCCATGATTCCACCTCCGTCGTCTCATTTAGTCTTGTAGCAGCACCTTCCTGGTGATTGTGTTGTTTTGCTCCAGTTCGTGGGTAATAAGTAAGAATCTACGGGTGAACATGCTTATCTAATGATGCCTATCAGAGACCAGTTGCATTTCTTATCAAATCTATTATGTAGCCCGAAGATTATTTCTCTCCTGCTCCTGGTTCTTGACTGTTATTAGCTCAAGTCTATTGATACGCCATTTCTAAAGTCATTGAACAAGGCAGCCTCCATCTTTCCACCTCTCACCAGGAATCCGAATGGCTGAGGGGAACGCTGCACAAGTGGCTGGACGACGAGTACTGCCCGGAGCCAGCCAACGTGGACATCAGCAACACCGCCGCAAGGTCGTACCACGAGTCCCTGACGGCGAAGCAATCTGATGTGGGAGAGATCCTGATGAAGATGGTCGGGGATCTGCAGGAGCTGTCGTACCAGGAGAGCTTCCACGGGGCATTCTCCGCCGCCAACGCCGCGGTGCGTTTGATAACGCAGAGGATGGAGTCGTCAACCGGTGAGTGATCATCGGCGGACACAGCTGCCCGATCGGGCAATGGGTGGCTCAAGTCTGGCTGCCCCGAGCATCGTTGTGTTTTAGTGTTTCAGGGTTGATGCGGCATGTTTGTCCACGGGAAGGCAATCTGCTTTGTTTCACGGGGAAAATGCTGTAATTCTGATGCAGATTAGCTTGTGAATTACCTCGCGTTGGCATTGGCAAGTGGTCTGTCCATTTTGAATTCAAGTGACATACCCTGTCCTGCTCGACCGAAGTCAATAGTACTTCTTTAGAAATAGATTTTTGCCCCGCTATATAAAGCAACAATATCGAACAGTACACAACCGAACGATAAAATGTGATGAGAAGACTCTCTTACGAAACGTTTCGAAAGATAAAACAAAAAATCTATATTTTATTAAATCAACACCCACGGACGACGTCGTTGTCGCCGCCAACCGCGAAGCCTTCACTCGGGAACTCGCCACTACCACCAGAAGGCGTCCCTGACACCCCTTGGCCAAATCCGAGCACGAACAAAGCATGCCAAGCCTTCCACCTCTACACACATGCCGCCCACGCGGCCAAGAGGTGTAGCAACACCGTCACCACGAGGCCTACCGAAAAGCCCACCGTGGATCCCGCCATCCGGAGCCGCTGCGCTGGCATCCTCCGACAACTCAACACCGACCGCAAAACACGAGGCCGCCTCCAACAACCAAGCCACGAGCCTCCACCTCGACATGGACAAAGAAGGACGAGACAAGCGCAAAAGAGCAACCAGCACGCGGCCGGGGGACCAAGTCAAACCCATGCACTGGGGGCCAGCCCGCGGTGCCGGCTAACTACCAACTAGCGCTACCGGGAGAGGAGGGGGTCGCCCCATCAGATCCGGCAACTCCAGATCCAGACTGGGGGAGCCCATGGCATCCGGCACCTCCGGTCACCCGGTGGTAGGCAGTACCTCTGCCAAGCACCCAACTCTGTTGGCTCCCGCCGACTCGCTCCGCCCCCACTGCACCACAACCGAGGGTCGCCGCTCCAACCTACAACACCCAGCTGCCACACGCTCGTGGTCGAAGATCGCCATCGCCGCTCGGCATCGCCGGCCAAGCACCACCACCACCACCACGCCATAGTTGAACCCCGCCCAGGAGCATGGAGGAGGCTGCCGACCATAGCCCAAGCCATCCTGTAGCCCACGGCACCATGGAAAACACCGGCCACCACAAAATGGCGCCAACACCCATCCCCGGCCTGTCCTCGCCACCAGCACCACCACGCCGCCGCTACCCCTACCTAGCAACAAGAAGGATCCGCCCGCCCGCAGCCCTTGGCACCAAAACGTTGCACCGACTGACATCTACATAGCCCATCTCCACCCCTGGTCCACACCGCCACCATCCTGCCACTCCACCAACTTCACCAGCAAAGGCCTCGGCGGAGCCGGCCGCCCATGGACCTAGTTGCACAATCCAGCAACCTTTGGGATTGTTCATTTGATAGGCTGAGCAAAATTCTCGCATGGCTTGCCGATGCTGGATACGGTGACACCTACGGATGTCGTCCCCTTCTTGGAGGCGCCACCATGGCTTCCCTTTGTGCCCCTTTTCAAGTGCAGGTAAAACCCTAGGTCCGGTTCGCCGGATCGGATGGTGGCATCTCGACGCCATCCCCTTCATGTAGGCGTTGTCTTGGTTGCTCCCGGAGTGCTCGGTGTTGGATTTGGAGATATTGAAAGCTATTGTGGGTTTGGACCTGATCACGACCATCCTAGGCAACTAAGATTGTTTAGTTGCATGAAAACACTAAGCTCCATTCATAAACATCATGACAAAGTGAGAAGCGCGTTCCATGTTGAGATGCAACAACACCAACTCGAGAAATCCATAATGACGAGCATTCGCGGAATGCATATACTATTGTGCCATGTTGATGATCATGTGAACGTATATACTATGGGTTCCATATTATTTATTTTAAGGGTGGCAGAGCTACAACTATCATTACTATTATGCACACATCTATATGATGATCTACACAAAACCAAAAAGGTGAAGATGAGAAGGAACTCAAGAGCCAAGATGTTGTTCACGTTCAATGATGTTGGTCTATCTCCATGCTTCAATCAAGAGGATCCAGAGTCGAGGACGACTCCTTTTTAAGAGGGGGGATGAGGACATCCCTAGTTCAACTCATTTGTCATCTTCACATGATAAATCTCAACTATCAAATGAAGCTTCTACAAAGAAGACCTATTTGGGTCCCATGACAAGAAGCCGTGGTACACAAATAGAACGAGAGGTGAATGCGCTCCTAGCTGATCATAATCCAAATATCCATGAATAATTTATATTGCCTAAATCTTGTGTACTGATTTTACTCAGGTATAATGTTGAGGACAACCAACAACTTTTAACTCATGAAGAAACAAGTTCTGCAACCAATATAACAAGTCTGAAGAAAACAAGTTTTACCTTTGATATAAAGCATGTTTTGGTGACAAGGGCAACTACTTACACCTCAAGGAAGATTAGCAAGCCATCTCAACAATCAATTGTTGCATGCAAAGTTCCAGAATTCATCCCAGAACTTGTTGCATCATGCCACACAAAATATGTGAATATCCGACACGTGTGGGAGTAAAAAATGGAGAACATATGAAGTCTACTTTTAGGGAAATCAAACGGTGCACCATTTGAACTCCTGAGTCAAAGGATATGAGAGTTCCAATGCAAGCTGTCCACAACAATAATTGTTGCGCGAGCCTCCATGTGTTTGCTCCCTTTCCCAGCTGGTTAGCACGAATTTGAGCCCCTCTTTTAAACTTGTTTCATACCTAAACTAGGAAGGCTGTTCCTAGTATAAATACCCCTTCCCCCACTTCATCCACAACTCTTTGGAATTTGATTTCAGAACTGGTTATCTAAGTGCAACCAACATCTTGTTTGAGAGTTCACTTCCTCCTTAGCTCTTGTAATCTTGCCTTGTGAGAGAATACACTCACTTTGTGATTTTAGAACAGTAGCTATTGAGGCGACGACCAGTTCGTGCTTCCAACTTCGTGCGTGGTTGCGTGGATTGGAAACTAAGAGTGTGGTTGGGCGAATATTGTTGCTGGTTGTTGCATATGCAGTAGCTTGCTTCGGTGTCGTTGGATTGCACTACTTATCCATTATCTGACAACATTGTTGTCTGGGATCAAGGGTTTTCTTCGTACCCTTCAGGTGGCGTTGACTCGCATCATCGAGAAGATCCTCCGCGAAGACCGGGCAATCCCGTATCACGACCACTCCTCAAGGCGTGGGTATTCGAGGTGCAATGTACGACATCGTTGGCTTTTCCTCCATGGCTTCTCCCTCTGGTCCGACTAGGTCCTGCAACCCACTTATCGACTCTAGGTGCTTGAGGTGAGATGTACGTCGATCCGGCCAGCATTGGAGTCGTGACGTGCGATGGAGGTGTTGAGCGTTGGTCGTGACACAGTCTAGATGCCTCGTGTCTCGTCTCTTTGCCTCCGCGCATGGAGTTAGAGCTAAGAGAGTTTTGTGTTGTGTTATGTTGTATCCCTCTCTGATCTTCCCACACCTAGTATAGGTGCGCGGCAACGTCACGCGTGGTGACCCCGACATGCAATGCCATCAGCTGAGGTCGCACCCGCCGATTGGTGCCCAGGAGTAGTGGTATCAGCCAAGGCCGCACCTGGCATGTGGTGCTCCATAGCAGTCGAGGTGCATGATCAGGAAGGTGTCGATGTGCTTTGTTGTTGTCGAGGTTCGACGAGCTCATGGGACGATAGTCGTAGAAGGGCCGACGACCTCAACTGTACGTGGGAAGGTCAGACGGCTTGGGCGACGATGGGGTGCATGTGGCCTTCGTCTATCCGAGTGCTCGGGGAGGTGGTGATGGAGGACGCGTAGCGGCGGGGTGCTGAGAGAGATCTCCACAAAGGAGGATCGCGGGTGGCGTAGGTCCAAGAGCACGTCACACTTGAACCTGTTGGTGAGGGTGTGCTCAACCAACGCGTGGACATGGCCTGCGACAACAAGCAACTCGTCAAAGGTGTGCCCTCGAGGTGTTTGAGTTAATGCCCAGGAGAAATGAGTGGAGTGGATGGAGAGAGAGAGCGCGCGTTAATATGTAGGGCCTTCCCATCATAGCAGTCGTCTCGGATAGGTGGGCCACCCATGTCATAGTAGAGGTTATCTCACCCGAACCGATACCTAACTAAAAATGATAGGTTTTAGCAAAAATTAGAACAAATCAAAAATAATAATTGGCGAACACTCTTTCCACCCTTGCACGAATCTTGGAGCAGGCCAATGGCCACATAGGATTTTCAAAGTCATTTGCTATTAGTTGATTCCTGGCAAACGCTCTCTGTTTTTCTGTGCAGAAACAACAGACCAGTTTGTGCATTCTGTATTGGATTTGAGAACTCGCCACCTCCTTTTTTTTATGGAAACTGCGTCTTTATAATATAACGTTGGAAGTTACAACACACGTAGTCCACACAAGACATTTCCAGAGAGGTCAACCGTCACGACACATAAGCAAAAACACCCTGCATAAAAGAAAGTTACAAATAGATCCTTGAGGGGGTTAGTTGCAGAATCAAATCTTTGCCTACCATCGTCCACCAGCAACATCGTCACCGGAGGAGTAGGAGACAAACACCACAGACTTGACAACTGTAGGAGCACCATCGCATCACTGATTTGTGAGCTGAAGAAAGCACCGCCGCAAACGACAGAGCACATATCGCTATGGAGCGTCCGCCGGGGTTCAACCCCGTGCGCCTTGGGCCTCAAATTCGATGTCTTCAGCCGACGAAATCGACGAAGAACACCAGATATGCCTGCTTACATCCCCCAAACCAGTGCCAAAACAAGCAATATCTAAAAACCATCACCACCACATGGCGCATCAGTCGACGACACAAACCAATACAAGACGCTTTTCACTCGATGCTCAACGTCTCCCAGAGAAGAAGCATTGCGATGGGGCGAGAGTGGGGAACACCTTATTCTATGTAGTGGTGCCGCCTCCATCAAGACACCATTGTCCAGAAGAAACTAACCCTAGACTATTTACTAGCCAAGCACGAAGCACCAGGATCACCCACTCCAACTGCTGCTGCCGAAGCAGCAGATGAAGGAGAGAGGGATCCATGGGCCGCCCGGCTAGAGGACGACAGGGACTTGGTCGCTTCCCTGTTCGCCTTGTGTGAGAACAGGGAAACCTTCACCCGCCACCTCCTGTGTATGAGGGCAGGGTGGTTACCCCACTCAAGTGAGATGCGATATTTGTGAACACTCTCGGACCGAAACCGCTATATGTTTTCTCAAGATAATTATTTCCTTATTTTTTTCATTTAAACAATTCTGAAAATCCTTATTTTTTTACATCTTTGTAAAAACAAAATTTCCTATTTTGAAAAGCGGAATTTTTCCTAACTTGCCATGTGCATTGTTTATTATAGGTAGGATGATTTTTTTATTTTTTATTATTATAGGTACCATATCATTTTTATTATAGGTCACATGGCAGTTTTTTATTATTAAGAAATTGACATTTTAATATTCCATCCGTATCAAAATATAAGATGTCTTTTGACCCTATGATAGTGTCAAAAAATGTCTTATATTTTGATACAGAGGGAGTAAGTATTAACATGGCATTTTTATCATCAAGATGATGACAGTTTATTATTAAGAGCGTGACCTTTTTATTATTAATAGATTTGTGCGTATTTTTTTGCTCATGTCATTTTTTATCTAGATAATGGTAGTTTAAAGTTTATGGCATTTTCTAGATTATGGTAGTTTTAAAGCATGGTAAAATAAAATAGACGACTCGACTTTATTTTTTTGTTTTAAAGTTTAACAAGACAATTTTCAATACCAAAATAAATTTTTTAGTCGGTAAAAAAAGGTTAAATAGGCCTTTTGGATCAATCGGGGTCACTCTGGCCTACCCCCTTGTGGACAACCGGAGTCGGTCACTAGGATTGTTCCCCCTGACAATCGATTTGTTCGATTTGCCCCGCAGATCATATTTGACATTGAGCGTCAAAATGAGTGGCTTCGATGAAGCTCGGTTTTCCGACGCCCAAGTCTGGGCCAACCCACGGTCGCGAGGCTACTTCTTCTTTTTTCTGTTTCTTCTTTTCTTTTTTGTTTTTTCATGTTTCTGTTTCTATTTCTTATCTTTTATTTTCTATTCTGTTTTATTTTTGATTTTGCTCTCCTTTTTAGTGTATTATACAAAGTTCAGTGTGTGTTTATGTACAAGAATATTCATTTTATATTTTAGGAAATGTTCACTCTATATTAAGAAAATGTTCAACATATTTTAAATGATGTTCATTGTGTACTTTTAAATTGTTCATCATATATCACAAAAATATTCATTTTGTATTTAAATATTGTTCAACATATATCACAAAAAATGTTCAATGGCTATTTAAATATAGTTCAGCATATATCACAAAAATGTTCTTTGCGTATTTTGAAATCTGTTTAGTGTATATTTCCATATTTTTCTTCATATATTAAAATATTAATAAATGTTTGGAATTTCAAAAAATTCTTGTTTTTTAAATTTTGGTTCACTTTTCTATAAAATTGTTCACCTTTAAAAGTTTGTTTGAGTTTGAAAATTTCAAACATACAAGGTTGTTGACTTTTATAGGGAAATACTAAAATACCTCGACCACCTAACTCTTTCATTTCTTGAGTAACAGAAGCGGAGGCAGAAGAATGCCTCTGGAGTCAAAAGCCAACTTGATCTCAGCCTCAATATCAATCACGGTACTTTATATCTTTTACCATCTTGGAATCATGTAGATGTAGATTGCTTTCATCGCAGCGTCATTCCTGAAGGTGGCTTGTACCAGCTCTTCGTCATCATAAATAGCAAGCCACTCCTTGTTTATTACTCCGCTTTTTCACTCTCTCATTCTTAGTTAACCATTTCATTCTATTGAATTTGTGGTACTCTGAGTTTTGAACAATATATAGAATTTATTATTACGTGATTCCCCGGTTTTGATCGAGCTTTGAGATGAGAAGAGGGTTGAGCCGTCTAAACTTTTATTCCAAAATCACGTGTCACCGATCAGCCTAATCTATGTGACGTTTTCTCTATCCCTTCTAATCTCTCAATGCCATTTCCATCTGTCGATTCAATCAATCAAGTAAGTCCGGATGACAATTGTCTTTATTTAGTGTTTCCCCAGACAAAAAAAAAGGATTTCCAAAAAAGATCATAGATAATTCTAGAAATTGCCAATAAATCAAGGCTTTTTACCAACTTGATGGTAAGAAATCCCGGGACCTAGAAATTCATTTCGTACAATTGAACCTTTTCAAACTATTTCTTTTTTAGAACCAAAAAAACTTGTGCCCACGCACTAACTAGCTCGCGTGGTTCACCGGTTCCACCGACGTCACCCTTAGATAGAGTTATTCAGTTGATATGAAACAATTGCATGAATTATTCGGAAAAACTCAAAAGAAATTCGTTCTGCCGCTGCAATTGGTACTTAAAGACTGGCACCGCGAGTGAACCGCTAGAACTCATCACATCAGGGCCGGGCCTATAGCTGTACAAAATGTGCGGCCCGCACAGGGCCCACACATTTTGGGGGGCCCAAATTTTTATATAAGCCTAATATTTATTTCTAGGAAAAAAACGTTTCTGGACGTTGGGCCTCTCATGTGCTGATCCATCGATGGAAGCAGGATCGTAGGTTCCCTAAAAAAAGGAAGCGAGATCGTCGGGAGTACTCAGATCGATGGCAAAAGGCAAAATCGCAAGAAACACCCGCTTCTACGTCGCTGCAACCTACGGGAAACGGGATCCTAGCATAGTCGGATCGATCGGCGACACTCCTCAGGCCGCCGCTCGATTGAAACGGGATCGTGGGATCGATCGGCGACCGCGACGGTTCCAACAAGAGGAGGGGATCACGATTTGCTGATTCCCAACAATTTTCTCCTCAACTTTCAATTTCAATAATAGGTAAAATCCTCTTTTTCTATTCCCTAGGTTAATCCATTTTTCTTGTCTCAATTTGATTCCATAGTCTTCTTATAACCCTATTCTCCATAAACTTGAAGGGAAAAGGAAGATCAAGGCGTCCAAATGCAAGGGGATTTCCTATAGCCAGTAACCACATCTAGCAGCAAATTGGTCCAAGGGCAAAGTCGGCAAGGGGATCGCACGCCTAACTCAATCCTTCAGGTTCTTCTGTTTCAATCTTAAGTTGAAAACAAGTTTTTCAATGAATGAGTGCGATTCTTGATACATCATATTCCTATGTAACACATTATAGCCTATATATTACTATCATAGGTCTATTTTTCTAGTGCGGTGGGCCTTGTTTTAGAGTTTGGCACAGGCCCCGTATTTTGTCGGCCCGGCCCTGCATCACATCTACTAGTTAGGAACATGTGATAACAAGTGGGACCTTGCAAGTCCGATCTCTCGCTCACACAACACTTTGTGGCGATGTTTTTGCGCGCCCCAAGTTCGTTAGCTCCAAATGGGACGGCCCATTCGCGACTGCTTTCTGCGAAGGCTCGACAATTTGCCGTCCGCTGGCGGCACATTGGAGCGCTGGATCGACCCCTCCTTCCTGACGATCGAACGTTATCGGGCTCCAAAATTTGGTAGGTCTTTGGCTGTCAATTAAAAGTGGTAGTTCTAGACTACCACTGACATGCACAAAAGACGGGATGCAATCGTCTTATTATTAACCCTGATAATAAGGAAGTCATCGACACAATAAAAATGGAGGACAATCTGCGGGAGCGGCGGCGGCAGTCTTCGATGATTGCTACTTCATGGCATGTGCTTTTCCTTTGACTAGATTTGAACATTGTAACACGGTAGCTAATAGGGTTGCTCATGAACTTGCTAGGCTAGCTAAAAGTTCGATAGCCAGAGATTGGTTTGAGGAACCTATGGAGAATCTTATACCTTTTCTTATAGACGATGTAACCGTTATTTTCTATTAATAAAGTGGGGGTTTCTTTAAAAAAATAAGTGGTAGTTCTAGAGACACAAACCACTCAGCGACCAATTTGCGCGCACTGGACAAGTGAATGACCACGGATTTTTTTGTTTTGAAAAGGAGGAACGGAGCCCC
>CBMN010772976.1:0-11289 GCA_000582825.1 Hordeum pubiflorum | reverse complement strand
TTTGCTTTGCTTTCTTTCGAACTTTGGCATTCGGACAGTTTGTTTCATATGATCGACGTGCATGTATTTGCATGGATTTGAGAGTCCGGATTTAAGATACGTGAATGCACGGAATGAAATACGAGGGCCCGTCCGGATGCACCCGCCGACGAGTCCACGGTCCGCGGGCGTTTGAGGGGCCGGATTTGGCAAGTCCGTACATGCTCTAAACTGAGGGACACGGGGGAGATGTACGGTGGCTCGTGCAGTCATGCAGATGCTGCCCTGCTACTTCTTCTTTTGAAAAAGGTGTTTATCCTCGTTTGAAAAAAAGATGTTATCCTACTCGCAAGCTTCCATGGAGGCATACGCGACTTCCACTCGTAGCTCGTAGACCGAACTGCTCGATCTAATCAAGTTTCTTCGAGACCAACCAACTCTGGCCAAGTATGTGCTCGCTGTAAAGATTTCCAAAAATCACTCTTCAAATAATCAATACAGTACCACTCTCTTGGCTCTTATTGTACTAGTGTACCACAGCAATCTTTGGGCAGGGAATCAAGTGTAGTATAGTACACTTGCAAGGGTCGACACACGCACATTTTTTACCATCAACTCATCGTTAATTTACAAGACACGGGGAACGCGGCACTTGGGACCAACTCCAAATTTGGCCGAGCTTGAAGCACCTAGAGCACATCAACCCCACTTATCCATGGTGAAAAGTACAGTCCGACCTCAGCTCGGCTCAGCTCAGGTGTGCCGTCTGCTCATTCCGAAGCTTTTGATGATTGATTGATTAACCAGCTGCCTGCCTGCCTCCCAGGCTCCTGGGAACATATTCTTCCAGCCATTTTCGGTGGCGCAGAATATTCCAGCGCCCAATAATTCACACCATCTCTCTATCTCGTGACAGCTGAAAATTTTAAAAAGAAAAAAGAAAGGGCCCGGAGAAAAGGCCCATGTTGGCTGCCGCATCACTGCAGCACCGGAAAAGAAATAAAGCATTTTACGTGCGCGAATACTCCTATCATCCATCCACATATCCCCTACTTTGTCGCTTCAAAAAAATTATTTGGCAATGACGTACGTGCTCCTTTTGTGTTTTGTAGGGTCACATGTTTGGTACCGGCACTTCTTTTTTAAATCTCACGTCTTCTTCTAGATGGGTATTTCGGGGTCCCACCCAACCGATGCGCAAGAAAAAGGAACATACTACTATACTTATATTTCAACAAACACATGAGCATGGGAGCAGTAAAATTTCTGTTGATCATTACTCTAAAAACATTGGATGCTGGATCCCTCCCCTCGAATACAGTACCCCCACTCCCCATCACCACTAACCAGCTGCTAACAGAGTGCTGAATCCACCCCCAAGGCCATCATTAGTGAAACACAAGTAGTACTATATTATGTAGAGAGATGCCAATTCATAGGACCCAGTCCAGCAGTGAAAAAGCAACAACAATGATTTAGAAGCCCATACAGAAAAGGGACACCACACAGGGGAGAGAAAAGGGAGGAAAAACGCATAAAGCAAAGTTAAATATGGATGGAGTAACGATCAAGCCAAAGCCAAAAGGTCTCCATCTCTCTTATCTACACTTCTTTTAGCATCCCATCCACTCTACCGTTTCTAATCTCTCTTCCCCTGGTTGATTGATCCCTTGCTGTGTGCCTTGCAAGGCAACAACAACAAAAATGCTCCTCGCAAAAAAAAAGTTTTTGAAAAAAATAACTATTTTATCTGTAATTAAGGAAACCAAGCGTGAAACCCTAAATCCCGCCCAGGCGAGGGGAAAAGGAGGTGCTTATTTCCGGGCTGCTTTAATTTGCATACCCTGTTTCTTTGGGAGCAATCAATTATCGGCCTCCTTATCCCAAATATATTCCGCTTTATTTATTTATAGGTAGGAGAGAGAAAGAGGAGGGGGGAGAGAGAAAGAGGAGGGAGCAGCAGCACTGAGGCCGCCGAGCCGAGCCGAGCCGAGCTATCCCTTCCCTCGCACGCACAGGCACAGGCACAGGCACAGCTCTCAGATCCAAAAGCTCAAGAGAATCGCGCCAACGCCAACGCCCTCGCGCTCGCCCTAAGCTAGATGCACGCTGCCGGCTGCCGCCGCCGCTACTACTGTTACTGCTGCTAGGTTTCTGCGGAGATGCCGGGCGCTGAGGCCGACGCCGGCGGCGGCGGCGGCGGCGGCGGCGGCGGTTCCTCCTCCTCCGCTGCAGGTGAGGCTCCAGTCCACGAGGGGCGAGTAAATTTGGTGCACTCTTGCTGGTTTTCCTGGGAGCGTTCGATCTGCTCGCCGGCTTGGTTGGTGTTGTTGGGTTGTTGCCGCTCTTCTGGTAGATTTGATGGCGCCTTCGTCGCGCTTCTGGCGCGAATCTTGCTTCTCCCAGCGGAGAATTACTCGGCGAGCGCAAGACATGTTTCTTTGCTTGTTCGCCTGATTGGCCCTCCCATGCTGTTGTTGGCTCTGTTTGTTTTGCTTCTAGCTTGGAATCTGGGTAGGTATGCTAATTTGATCTGTTCTTCCTTGCTGCAGACAGTTTTGACGCTGGCCAGTACGCCTTCTTCGGAAAGGAGCCGCGTGACGGGCTCGAGCTAGGTTGCTTGGAGGTCGACGGTGGCCATGGCAATGGCGGTGGATTCAGCGGGGCAGAAGATGGGCTGTACCGGCTCTCGTCGGTTGGAGAAGAGGTGCTGATTCCGGAACCTTCCTAATCAGCACCGTGACCGTATTTGTGATGGACTGCTGGCCTTGTTTGTGTTGTGCGTTTAGTTCTCATGCATGCTTGATCCTATTCGATGGAGTGCGGTTTTTGCAAGTTGGATGTTAGTAGTGGAGGGTTAGTGCTGGAGGAATCAAGAATAAGTCCTTGTGGGCCAATTGGGTAATATCTGGTGGAAATGAGGATCAAGTCAGTAGTGCTGGAACACCAAACCCTTCGGTGACCGGTGGGAAGTTTTGAGCTATCTTAATGTGGGTCTAGTGAACGATTTTAGCACTTTAGTTCCTTTAGAGGGTGGAATTTCTTGTCTCAGATGTAGTAAGCAGAAATCTTCTTGCACCCACCCTGTCACTAACTGGTCAAGATTCTTACACCCCTAGAACACTGATTGGTGATTATATGAGTAGCCTAGCCTATGTATTTATCTGATTGTTGATTATGAGTAGGATTTTTGGTGCACTTCGAATCCTAGCATACTTCTGCATGTGTTGTTTGACCCCAAAATTCATTTGTTGGGTTCAGACCTAATTATTTCAGCAACTTTGAGATCAACAGTTTCAGTACTGGCGTGTGAAAATAACCATTGAATCGACTATGTTGCAGAATAATAGAACTTCTGTTGGTAGTCATGTCATTTTTGAACTGCTCTAGTTGCTTTTGCAGTCACCATTGCGTCATCGTTCGTTGATCTTGCAATGTTAATATTTAGTTTTAGGTCTCCTATGGATTAAGTTTGTCCGTTAAGATTCATGTCATGTAGTTCTGGGCATAGCGAGTTTAAGCTTATGCTGCTTAACATGACCAACTTTTAGTGATTCACTGACTCTGTGGCTCATTTGTAGGCGTGATCATGATTAGCTAGAGCGCATGTATACACATATACCTTGAGTTGATTGTAATGGGCAAACTGTGCATGTAATGATAGAGGAATTAGCCATCAATCCCCGAACAGTATTTTTCAGAAACAAAGTTTGTACGGGGAATCAGGGATATGTGTATGCTACTCCCTCCGTCCCAAAATAAGTGTTTCAACTTTGTACTAACTTTGGTAGAAAGTTGTACTAAGGTTAAGACACTTATTTTGGGACAGAGGGAGTATTAGCTAACCTGACATCCTGTGCATACCATTTTCGAAATGCTTCTTGTTTCTAGCTTTTCTTGTGATTTCTAATTGATCTAAATTCTCTAGCGTGTGCAGTTATTCTAATTCAGGCTGCTATTTCCGCAGATTGACAATCTAAGTAACTTGTCGGACGTCGATGATCTTGCGAGCACTTTTGCTAAGGTTTGCTACTCTAACTTATTGCTCCAGTGTTTCATAAGCTTTAAAAATTGATAGGAGTTGGATATGACCTTTCCCCCATGCACCTATCATATATGTTTTTGGGATACACAGTATTCAGCAGATTCTTCTTGAATTAGCAACTTTCTGAAGTCCCATTATGCCTTATCATATTTTGCTAAGTGGTTACTCTTATTCTTTGACGACCCATTCTTTTCTCATTATATTCTTGATAATTTGATCATCTGAACTTAATGGATGTAGATAGATTATTGAACTATCCCGCGAAAAAAAGATAGATTATTGAACTGAACCTAAATATTAATGTTGAAATTGACTTTCTGAATAGCAAATACAGGCCTTTTGGCAGAGTCATGCATATTTGTTTGTTGAAGCTTTAGCTATCTCCTAACTCCATGATGCACACTTTTTTAGTAGCCTGACAAACAATCGGAGTAAGTAGATTCTGATTTATATTCGGACCACAGTTACCTATTCTACGTTTTCAATGTTTTTACCCATGAAAGGCCCTATTGGGCAATAGAAGATCCAGACACTGAGTTCACGGGGATCGAACTCGCTATGGAGTAGCCTACCAGGCTGTTTTGTTTGCTATAAGTACAATATTTTATTTGTAAATCTATGTTGTATTGTGTATTTTTTTCGTCATTGGCTATGCAACCTAGGATTATGTTTATTGCGCCTTCACCTTTGTCTCTGTTTGACTTACTACTTATACATGATCCATGTGTTAATAATAGCTTTGCCTTACCCTTCAGTTTGGTGCTTGCTTACTGTTTCTTAGCTTGCACTCAGAAATTTACATATTTTATTTCAGTTGAACCGAACCGTTAGTGGAACACGGAATCCTGGTGTTATCGGTGATAGACGATCCATTTCAAGAGGAAGTAAGTTGACATTGCTACTCTTATGACAAATTAACACTGATGTTTAATATTATGGGGGCTTATTTGTGATATTTGCTATTGCTCTGTATGAAACGTGGTGCTCAAACTTTGGTTTTATAAGAATCTTCAAGTCAGTCTTTACAGCATGCTCTTCTGCACCATATTTATGTTTGTCGCTTCAACCATTTTGCCTCTCACTGTTAACCTTGTATATTATCTGTGGTATTCTGACATGCTATACATAATGCTATCTATGTCGGTAGATAAAAACATTTATGTTTTTTTCAGAAATGTTTATATGAATATATTGTAGTTTTTTGCATGTGGCTTTGTTGAAAGCTCAGCATGTGTTCTGGTACTATATGATTTTATTGTATTATTGCACATATTTTCGAAGTTTATGCCATCAGTGTTGTTATCAGGAAGAGTGGTTAGTGTCTATTCATTGGTTGGAAAACAACTGTTTTATGCAAACTTCAATCCCTTGCGGACTCGAATTTAGGTTCTTATATATTATTCTGTCAGGATAAAAAACTGTCTTATACAAACTTTTGTGTAATAGTAAAAGTCAATTTTATGTCCCAAGATTCGATATGTTACTGATCTATGGAATGTTTTCTTTCTCCTGCAGGTTCTTTAACTGTTGATTGGACTGCGGATGTAGAGTTTCCCAATTACCAGGATATTTTAGAAAATGAGGAATTCCAGGAAGGTAAAAGATGGTGGTCGCAGTCACATTCTTCGGTGCAGCAAGGGGACAACAAACCGTTAAGTCGCACATCTTCCTATCCTCAGCAGCCACTGCAGCACCGTTCAAGTGAACCTATCACAGGACCGAAGTCTCCTCCATTTACCTCGTTTCCGCCACCAGGCGGTAGATCACCACATCCTGCTCAAGGTCTTACACGTCATGGGAGCATTCCATCATTTGGAGCTGGGATGCAGATGGGTTCTCCAAGCATGCCACTGCCAGGTTCTCCGTATCATATGGTTGGATTACCTCATGGACTACCATACGGGGGAAGCATGCCCTTTGGTGGGCCTAATATGCATGCAAGCAATCCGATGCAAAATGACTGGTCAAACCAAGCCAACCTGTTCACTGGGGAGCACCTTAATCTACTGCCAAACTTGTTACAGAAACAAATATCACTTCCAAATAACCCAATGTCATCACTGCTATTCTCTCAGCAACAGCAGAGATTGGCACAGCTCCAACCATCCCATCAGAATTACCTAAATTTACCACCCCACCTATTCTACCATCATCACCCCCCAGAGATACCAGGCAGGTTTGAATCTGCTACCAGTCTTCCTTCGTCAAGAGACAAGAGATCAAGATCAGGAAGGGGAAAAAACAGTTTACGTTTTTCTCAACCACCATCTGATACTACTAGTAGTCAGAATGGCGAGAGTGGTGGACTAAAGTTTCGATCCAAGTACATGTCATCTGAAGAGATTGAGTCTATTCTAAGAATGCAGCACTCGGCAAGCCACAGCAGTGATCCTTATGTTGTTGATTATTATCATCAAGCTTGCATGGCGAAAAAGGGTTCCACTTCTAGGCAAAAGACTAATTTCTCCCCAACATCAATTAAAGACTTGCCCTCCAAGTCCAGATCAAATGGTGACCAGCATGCATATCTTCAGGTTGATGCTCTTGGGAGAGTTTCTTTCTCTTCCATTCGGAGGCCCCGGTCTCTTCTTGAAGTTGACAATCCTTCGTTAGGTGAGGGTCCTCATGATCAGAAGTCTTCCGTGAGGTCCCTGGAGAAAGAACCAATGCTAGCAGCCAGGGTCACTGTTGAAGATGCCATTGGTCTTCTTCTTGAGGTGGATGATATTGACAGGCTCCTGCAGTCTAGCCAGGCACAGGACAACAGTTTCCAGCTGAGGCGAAGGCGACAAGTTCTCCTTGAAGGTCTAGCTGCATCACTTCAGCTCGTTGACCCTCTTGGGCCCAGCAAATCTGCTAATTCATCTGGTTTAGCCCCTAAGGATGATATTGTCTTTCTTCGCATTGTTTCTCTTCCCAAAGGACGTAAGCTTCTGGCTCGTTATATCCGGCTTATTGTCCCTGGAAGCGAGTTGACCAGGATTGTATGCATGGCTATTTTCCGACATCTGAGGTTCCTGTTTGGGGGTTTACCATCAGATTCAAGTGCAGCAGAGACAACAGTTGCTCTGGCAAAGACAGTTTCGACTTGTGTTCACCATATGGAGCTCGGTGCTCTTAGTGCTTGCCTTGCTGCAGTTGTCTGTTCATCTGAACAGCCACCTCTCCGTCCTCTTGGTAGCTCTGCTGGTGACGGGGCTTCTCTTATTATCAAGTCAGTACTGGACCGAGCAACTGAGCTGCTGACTGATCAGCATGCCGTATCCAGCTATACCCCGTCAAACCGAGCTCTCTGGCAGGCGTCATTTGATGCTTTCTTTGGGCTTCTGACAAAATACTGCCTCAGTAAGTATGAGAGTATTCTGCAGATGTTTGTGATGCAGGCATCAGGCTCTGTGATTGGTTCTGAAGCCTCCCAAGCAACCAGCAGGGAGATGCCAGTTGAGTTGCTACGTGCAAGCCTTCCTCACACAAATGAACAGCAACGTCAGATGCTGCTCGATTTCGCTCAGAGAACCACGCCAGCCAGCAGTTTTAATCCCCCTGGTGCTAGCGGTGGGCACATCACTTCTGAATCGGTTCCTGGTTGATATTATAGCTCAAGGCCTCGTCGCAATTGTCTTCGGATGGTGATTCTTATATATCCGAAGACATGCAATGCCCCCTTGGTGATAAGGTTGTGAGCTTGGAGAAGTTCCATGGGCTCAGGAAAGTAGCCTTATTCAGTCTGTGACTTAAGTTTAGGTTTCAGATTAATCTCATAGACCAACAAAAAGAGATGGATCCCCCCTTTTATGTGGGTCATTTACTATCGCACACCCACCCTGATGATCACAAATAGACCGTGGAGAACATGTACTTATATTGCTGTAACTCTGTGCAGTGGATGAACTGGTCAGCTCGCTCGTCGGGGCAATCTAGTTTTTAACGTTTATGTGCCCGTGGTGAAGAAGACCGTAGTGTACAGGTTTGACTGCTGGGGCCTTCCTGTCTCTTCTTTTTACCGAAGCGTGGAAGGCGCCAAGGAAGTGTGGAGTCTGGTCCATCTGTTTTTATTAGGACCAGGTATGTTGGAATAATGATGGGTAAGTGCTATTTATATGTTACTACTGGTAGGAAGATGTTTTTCTTCGTTGAACATTTTATAGATGTGTTATGTCCCTCCCAGGTATCCACTGATATTATAGTGGAGCACTGGAAATGGAAGCATTGTCATTTGTTCATCTTTTTTGGTTTGGCACTTTGTTTTTCTCAAGGGATGTGGGTGTTGGGATGGTAAGCCAGGCTAGTTGGCTATAGAACAATACAATTGTATCTGCCGCTGAATCGAAGATAGAAATTATGGAATTACAATCAACCAGAAAAGATATACAAAGTCCAATTTTTGTACGTGGGCATAACCTCATGCCATCATCATCATGGTCTTGAACTCGTCGAAGGTGAGCACCCCGTCGCCGTTGAGGTCGAACTGGCGGATCATGGCCTGGCATTCGTCGACGTCAAGGTGCAGCCCCAGCCTGCTCATCATCAGCTTGAGGCTCAGTGGGGTGATGCAGCCCCTCCCTCCCATCTCGTACATCCCGAATGCCTCCCGGCACCTGTCCCCTTCTTCCTCCTGGCCGGCCTCCGTCTCCTGCACCAGCCTCAGGAACTCCTCGTCCAGCAGCCCGTCCCCATCGGCGTCCGTGGAGGCCATCAGGGCCTGCACCTCCTCGGCCGACATGTCGCTGCCCAGAGTGGCCTTCATGCAGAGCCGCAGCTCGGCGGCGGAGATCTTGCCGTCGCCGTCCTGGTCGAACGCCGCGAACACGCGCCTGAACTCACCTGATGCTGCCATGGTCATTATGTGTTGGTATTTCGGTGCTTGATGGTCGTCAGGTCGTAGCTGGTTGAGATGGAGCTATTATGTGTTGGTATTTATAGCTGAGAATCTTGGTATGGGCGAGCAACTGGGAATGGTGTTTGATTTAGTTCAGCAACTAAGCCAATTACTAGCACGTAGTATTGCATTTCTACGGTAACACCAAGCGCGAGTTAAATTGTGGACCAGGATAAATAAAATGAGTGAACTTCTTTGACGGATTATATAAGCAGAACCGCCGTGCCATTTAAAATTGGACTTCACTTTTGACCCACTGAACTTCTTTTGACTGTACTACTATACTTCGGCGCTTCGACGAGTTCAGAGCCATCAAGACGTCTACGCATCAGTCCGCCACCACCTAATTGATCATTATGGTTTCCTCCGGCGAACGATAGCGACAGCGACGGTAAGGTCTCGGCTGCCGAGCTGAGGCTGTGCGTGGAAGCGACGCTCGGCGACGGCATATCGGCCGAGGATGCCGCGGCGCTCGTGGCGTCGGTGGACGCGGACGGCGACGGGCTGCTCCGCGAGCGAGGAGCAGTTCCTGAAGCTGGTGGCGAGGAGGAGGAAGAAGGAGAAGGGGGCTGACAGACGCGTTCAGGGTGTACGACGTGGAGGGGGAGGGTGCATCACGCCGGCGAGCCTGAGGCCGCCGCTGAGCCGGGACGTTGGCGAGTGCCGCGCCATGATCCGCAGGTTCGATCTCAACCAGTGGCGGATCCAGGAATTGAAGTTTGCTGGGTGAACATTTAATGTCTAATTTTTTTTCGGTACAAATGCAACTCTATTCAACCATAACGCATAGCATTCAACAATAAAAGAATAAAAACCCTCTTAAAAACTAGTAAAATGCTAACATGGTCTGCAACCGCCTAAGCCGGTGGAGGTTGTCCCCTCCCACACAGTTGTGGTATTGCCGGTCTCTGTTGACGGTTGCTTTGTATCGGCCCGGCCGGCCTCACGACGTTTGGCATGGTGAAGCCGACGGTGGTGTCTTCGTGGTTGTGATGGCGCATGTTGGTGGACGGTTGGCATGGTAAAGCCGACGGTTGGTCCTGGGTTGTGGGTGTGAGGGGTCGAGAAATCTCTGTCGGATCTAGGCGGCACATATGCAGTGACGCCTGTGCGCGCTGCCACCCTTCTTGAAGGGTGTCGGGTGTACCTCTCCCCCACTCCCCTCGGTGTTCCGGGGGAAATCCTAGAACTCGTCTGGGCAGCAGCGTCGTTGTCGTCGCAATTATTTTTGAAGGTGTTACGCGGCAATCCGACAGTATTGGAGAGTGGTGGAATTCTTCGATGGGCGTAGCAGTTGCGGGATGATACATCTTTCGTGTAGCTCGCATTTTTTCCTCTTGTTATTCTTTTACTCTTTTTTTTAGGCATGATTGTGTTGTTTGCCCCAGCGTAGAACTCATTGATGTATTGGATGATTGTTATACTAATATAGCAGGATGAAAGCCTATTTTAGAAAAAAAAAGCTCACTTATGTCACACGTGAGGCGTCTGGCGACGGCGCAGCACCGCAATAGTCTGTTGCGGACTAGGTCGTGAGGGGAACGCTCGATGCGGTTTCTTGATCGATGGGGGATCTTTTTTTCTGTAAGCTCGATGTCGTCTGTTTGGGCCTGTAGGTTGCAATAGCCCAGTCTAACGGACCAGCCCAAGTATCTTTCTCCCTCACGTAACCCTTCAATCCCTAAAAGAGAAACAGAGAAGAGCGGCACCGCTTTCTGAATTCTGAAACAAAGAACAACGCTGACTGAGCATGCAGATCGGCCGAGGTGTATGTTGGGGGTCGATCCTCCAACGCCGGCAACCCGGGGCGGCCGCCCCAGCTCGCCCCAATGGTGAGTCCGCCACTGATCTCAACGGAGACGTGGCGCTCACCTGCCAAGATGTACGTACACCTGCGCCGGGTACTGCTCCACGGCCACCATGGAGGCCAAGGCGGCGTGCCCCAATGCACAGGCGATGGCGACCGAGGTAACGTTCGTGCTGCCGTTGCTGCGCCCAAGGCCTCGGCATCGTCGTTGGGAGGCGCCGGCGGCGACAAGAGCAGTGGTCACGTGAAGGGCCATGTCGGCCATCTCCAGCATCACAGCTCACCAACAAGTTCATCGACGAGAAGTTCGTGGGCGTCAGCATGGACGAGAAGTGCAGCGCCGAGAAGTTCGTCGGCGTTGGCATGGACGAGAAGTAATAATTTCGGATACATATTTTTATTGTGACGTCTTCTCTATGGTGCAAACAAACACTCAACACGGAAAATCTTGTCAAAGCATGCACCAGATTAATAAATAGTTTGTCATATGGAAAATACATTTACCATCGATAACCTTTACAATATAAAGAAACTCATGATTATTGCTATCAAGGAAAAAAAACTCTAATGGGGCTGATG
>CBMN010772920.1:0-12892 GCA_000582825.1 Hordeum pubiflorum | reverse complement strand
TCTAACCCTGTGATCCAAACAGGCCCTTGGTTAGAGTTAGTTTAGGGTTAGTCTAGAGTTAGAAACTAACTCTAACTCTAACCAAGGTTAGAGTATCCAAACAGACCCATAGAGCAGGGGGATATCCTTTATCATCAGTTATATTTTCATTCATCCATTTTCCTGGATCAGCACTCCTAGGGTCATGGGGGCGCGGTGGATCCTGGCAAGGGCCGACGAGAGGGATCCGTTTTAATCGTTTCTTTCAGTTTTGTTAGGGTTTGTGTCCTACTCAGAAAGACGAGACGACGACAGCTTCTTGAAAAAGGAATAAAGGTCTCCCCGTCTAGCCCCCGTTCCAACGATGCATCTAGCATCATTGGTGGACGTGTGGAGGTGTGTCTCCAACGGATCTATCTTTGGTGGATTTGCTCGGATCTCGTCGTTGTTCATCTACGTTCGTGTGTCTTCGAATTGGGTCCTTCCGATCTACGTTATTCTTCATCGGCGGTGATTTGTTGTTCTGGTGCACTGATCCTATAGGGACTTATTACAACGACTTCCCGACTGTCTACTACAACAACTTGTGCCCGACTCCGGCGATGGAGGGGCGATGACGGCAGCGCGCCTTCGGCTTGCTTCAGTGCTTGTAGTCGTCGTTAGGACGTAATTTTTATTATTTCTAATGTTCGTTGTACGAAGATGAAAAAGTATTCTTACAAAAAAAAAAACACACACCAGGAACTCCACTCCACCGTTAATCCCCTACGTCAAAGCATTCTAGCCTTGATGTCTTGCACGACTGTACTTAGTAGTTCCAGAGATTGAGACAAAAGCGAAAATTGCTACCTAGCAAGAGAACTATGCAGCTATTTACTTCAAGTTTTTAATCTCAATGTCTTGCACGAATGCCGAGCAACTGGCGAAGCGATGGAAGTTCGCCGTTCCCAGTCTGTGGCACTGCCAACGTCAATATTAGAACTCTTTGTAAATGTGTGTGTGATGTCTTTGTGTGCCGCTCAGCAGACGGTTTTCGTCCGATTCTCCATTAATTAACCAGGCAATTCTCTTTTGCTTAATTAATGGATGAGACAAATCTTTTGCCTTTGTTTTAAATAATAATAATATTAGAACTGATTTATTTGTATATATCTTCTATTCACAAATAATGGCCACTGGTCACTAGCAGTTTGAGGTAACTCCACTAATTAACTTCCATGTCAATATTAGCCTGCAACTTAGCCACAAATGGCACAAGTGTGAGGACGCTATGCTACTATTTTGGTGACCACAAGGTATATGGAACGCACTCCTTTGTTTACTACTTCTTTCCTTGGGAAGTGAAGATTTATGTCTTTTAATGTCATGTGAGGTATATTTTGTTTTTGTTAAGAACATATTAGAACTGGACTATTTGTTTGGACAAAAACGACCGGGAAGCTTTTTATTGTACAGATACAAACTATTGTAGTAAAAAAAATGCAAAAAAGAAACCCACAAGATTTAAGTAGTAACATGGATGTGTTCATGCATCAGTTCGACTTGGTGCAGAGAATATGTATAAAATGTAAGAGTTGTTTTCCCCGAACTTTAGCCGCATTACGTTTGTCTAGACGTGCATGTTTACTAATAGTACCTTGAAAAAAAATGTTAAGTAGCGGGACGAACGGAATACTTTGATTTAGAGCGGGACGAGTAGAAAAATTATTGGGCCTTTACATTTTGCTACGGACCGGCCCAATCCATAAACTCTTTCTTCTCCCTCTCTGCATACCGTGCATACCCCTTCGACACAGAAAGAACGCAGCGCCGCCGCCGGCATCAACCGCTCGCATTGCTGCCTGCCAGGGGCGGAGCTACAGGGTGTCCCGGGTGGGCCGCGGTCACCCAGGAATTTTGTACCAGCCTATATATATACCTATATATAGAGAGATGGGCCATTCTCTAAATTTAAAGGCCATTCTCTAAAATTAAAATAGAGATGGGCTAGAGAAAGGGAAAAATAGCCCAGCAACACTTTGACGGTTTGACCCAACAACGATCCACGTTCAAACGCCAGACACAGCCGTGGAGACGCACCACGCACACGCAGCCTGACTGCCTGACGCACAGGAGAACCTGCCCGACGCACAGCCGCCAGCCGCCAGCCGCCCCGTCGGGCCGTCCCCGTCCGGCCGTCCCCGTCCGGCCGTCCCCGCCTCCGCCTGCCTCACCGGTCGCCGGACGGCCAGCCACCCAGGAGGCTCCTACGCTCCTGCCCCTCTGTCGCGCTCGCGGCCCGCCTGGCGCTCGGCGCCAGCCTCGCCACCGCCCCCGGCCGCGACCCTGCCCTGCCCGGCCGCTTGGCGCCTATGCAAGCCGGCAGCAGCCGCCCAGTTGGCACGCCGGCACTCGGCTTGGCCTGATTTGAGGTACCATTCGTCCATCCCCCAATTTTTTATTTAGGTTTTGCGACGACGGCGATCTTCATCTTTTGAATGAGTGCATCGAGCATTAGTACTTTGAATGGATAGATAGTAGATAGAACAATTTAAGGGGCAGAACAGCTAGTTGCATGAATAAGAAATTTCCTTCGGATTAATTATAAAGACACTGTAATTAACAACACGCATGGCTCAGTTCAGATCAGTTCCAATATACTACTATAGAAAGTCAAAATCAAATAAGCACAGATCTTATCAGCTATGAAATCTCCTCATTAACCTATCAATCAATTTGCTCGCGTAATCATTACTTCTATTTGTTGTGTTGTGCACTATCTTGTACAATACATGAACATGAACCGACGAACACACACATAATTCTGTTTGTATGGCCATATTAATCTATTTCTATGTGGTATTGACAATTAGTTACGACATTCACATGTCATATTTGTTGTCAAATTGTTTTTGAGGTGGACCACCCTGTTGTCAAATGCTAGCTCCGCCACTGCTGCCTGCTCGAGCCTGGAGGACGAAGAATAGCTAAGGAGGGGTGCTTGCTCCGTCTTCGGAGACCCGGGGCGACCGCCCCAGCTCGCTCCAGTGCTAGATCCGCCACTGCCACCATGAAACTGACCTGCCTGACCACCCCCGGCAGAGGCGGCAGCTACCACTCGCCGGCGAGCCACTTACTGGAGCTGGAGGGGGTCCGCCTCCTCCTGGACTGCCCCGTAGACCTCTCGGCCCTTGCAGCATTCGCCCCGGTGCCACTCGGTGCGGACCGCAGTGATGCGGGGGACCTTATCCGCGCAGTGCCCTACTACTGGTCACCGGCGGCATCCGCTGCAGCCAAAGCAGGTGGCGTGGATGCCGTGCTCGTGTCATCCGCCACGGGGATGCTTGGGCTCCCTTTCCTCACCCGGCTTCCAAGCTTCGCAAACACCAAGGTGACTCCCATCCCTGCTGTTCTTTGATGCATATCACCCTAGATTGCAAATTAGTATTGTTTAGGCTGCAGCTTGTGTTAAGAATTTGAACGATTGTTAGTGGAGAGGTGTTTTTTGCATGTTTGAAACTGTTGTTAACATGTTAATGCATGATTTTGCGCTATTCAAATTATCTGAAAGACCAAGCTTGCTGAATGTGAAATCCAATAGTCTGAAGGACAGATGAGTTAGCTCATTGTCTTTTCTTTAGTTTGTGGATAATTAACTTATGTAGGTTAGTGGTGATGTGTACAAAAATGGGGGGTTAACAGGGGCAGAACAATTGGATTTGATGTTCTATTTTAAGAAAATAATGAAAACAAGTTCGCTCCTGTATGAATCTCAAAAGACATGCTCATTGGCCTTTTTTATCTTGGCTGCAGACAATTCACATCTTAGGTCCCTTTACTACAAAGTTTAACTTAGGGGCTGAAACGTTTGGGCATGTTTTTTCTTAAAGCAAGAGTGGGAAATTTTGGTCATACGCAATTACCAAGGGATCGAAATATATTATGTTGTCTGTAAAATCTTCTGTAAGACGAAACTTCACCTCCATAGGTAGGTGCTAATGCATACAATGGAACATACAGCGCGATTGTTGACTGTCTGTATGAAATTATGAATAGGTTTATGTTACAGAGTTAGCTGCAAGGATCGGAAAGCTAATGATGGGGGAACTCGTGGAGATGCACTCTGAGTTTGTAAGATACTATGGGCCAGATACGGATGGGCCACCCAAGTGGATGCAAGGGGAGAAACTCCATAAACTCCAGTCGCTGTTGCAGAATATAGTGATTGAAGATGAGGGAATGGATTTAACTCCTTTAATGCCTCTCTACAGGTACACTATTTAATGAGCCATATACTTGCCGAATTGCATCTTATGTTAACCTTTTACTATAGAGAAATTTATATCTGAAAGGTTAAAATATACCCTGTTTCTCATATTTATCCTTGACCTTCAGAAATTGTTTCCCCTGGTTAATTAAGAATTGATAATCTTAGGGGCTGTGCTAGACTGCTAGGAGCATATAGTATCCAACCAGATACATATTGACAACAGCCAGATTCTAATATTTTACTTGCCAAGTAGCAAATTGCGAAGTTTTAAGACATACCAAAATTTTATTCATGAATATATTGGTAAGTTTGTAACATATGATAGTTTTTTTTACCTGGAGTTACTTGACTCTGAAGTTTCTTGTGCACATCTGATGGGACAATTATTGGACTGATACATGTTTACTCCTTACTCCCTAGTAACTCTAGCTCGGTGTTGGGCCAGTGTTGTTGGTGAGAACTGACGATGCCATTTGAGTAGAAGAAGATCTACATGCTTCCATATGCTTAGTATTTCAGTTGCTTGCAAATATATCTGACTAGATTTTAGTTCTTGCAAGGAAATATGTGAGATTGGACCATATGGTTGCCATTCTATTATATGACTGCATAGAAGGTTCACTACTTAATAATGACATCAAGGCTGCTCGATCATGCTGCTTTCTTTGTATTACACCTATTGCAGTGCCCCAAACATACAAGAATGCATGCGAAAAAGCCAGCCTGTGAAATATGGAGAGGAGGTTTGCTTTAATGGCATGTTGATGCTGAAAGCCTCTAGCTCTGGCCTGGAGCTTGGCAATTGTGTCTGGTCAATAAAGGGTCCAAGAGCAAGTATTATCTACTTGCCAAGCACGGTGTTTGTGTCAGCCCATGCCCTAGATTACGACTATAGCTCTCTGAAGGAAAATGATATTATTTTGTTTTCAGATTTCTCATCCTTGAATGTCATGGATGAGAATACTGAGAATCTGGGTGAAAATGCAATGCTTTGTGATGACTCACTGTCGAGGTATGCTGGTTTGTCGCAGTTCAGTTTCGTATGAATTACGTATGTGTTAAAAATAACCTTCTGCATTTCTTTTTGCATGGAATGTTTACTTAAAATCTTTAAGGGATGATGGTGTTGATGATGATGAATATGTCCAATGCATGTCTAAGAATGATGATATTGCAGAGGAGATTGAGAGAATCAGTTTCATATGCTCATGTATATCAGATGCGATTAAATCTGGAGGTTCTGTTTTAATACCAATAGCACGACTTGGGGTTATTCTTCTAATTTTGGAACATATATCAGAAACACTACATTCTTCCAACACGAAGGTAATTATAGTAGATTCTTGTTGAAAGTAATATTAAAGTATATTTGTATTGTGCTTTGTGTGAGTCACGCTTTGCAGTAATGTTGTTAATATCATCATATAATTTTACTTGGAATATGCATGGTTTTGCTAATGGTGAAATGTCAAGTTGATTCCTGACTTGCAATCAACTGGCTGTAAGATGATTAACTTTAAAATGTGTTTAAAGATGCATGTGTTACAAAGGGTGTTTTAGTTCTACACTGTGATCATTTAAATATCAAGCTCCTTTAGTTCTACTATATGAAATATTGTGCCCATTCTACTCTGCATTGCCCATGTCTTCTCACATGTTCTCCATCTGTTGTTTTGGGCTGACATTTTCCCCCTGTTTGAGTCAGGTACCCATATTTATGATTTCTGCTGCAGCAGAAAAGATGATATCCTTTACCAATGCCGTGCCAGAATGGCTATGTAAGCCACGCCAAGAAAAGGTCATTCCCTTCTCACTATGGTTGTTTTGACATATGAACTTAACATGGTCTTACTGCAACACTATTTACCCTGCAGCTATTCTCGAGGGAGGAGGAGTCATTATTCGGCCATGTGGAGCTTCTGAAGGAAGGCAAACTATTTCTGTTTCCTCATCTATACTCAAAGGGCCTGCTGTAAGAAGTTTATCAAAATTTTGTTGCTAGTTATTACTTTTTACGACTATACATGATAGGTAACCTTAAGATTTGTTTAGTTTAGGATCACCAACTTTGACTTATCATCTCTTTTACTCTCCTTATAGAAAGCTCGGTACTGGTTGTTTCTTATTTTGGTTTTGATTGTTTGTTAATTTATGGAGGTCCAACAATATCTGGTTGCTACCTTGACATACCCTGCTTTTTATTCATGTGAGCTCACCTGAACAGTTGGATTTCAATTACTTTTTTTAATGTTGTTTCCTGCATTTTCTGCTGTGTAACAACGCTAGAATCCTTTCAGGGCAGTGTGGAAGGAGCCCTGCATTGTATTTTGTCCAGACTGGAGCCTTAGGCACGGCACAGCAGTCCATTTGCTTCGTCGGTGGCATGCAGATAAACGGAATCTTCTTGTTTTGGAGGTAAACAGGCGTCCAAACATTTCACCAAATGTGGCATAATCTTAACTGCTGGTGGTGGCGCTAAATACGTAGTAATTATTTTACATGCAGCAAGGAGTTGATGCTGAGTTGGCTCTTAAGCCTTTCACGCCTGTGGCAATCCAAGTTCTTGAATGTTCTTTCCTCTCTGGAATAAAGTATGTTGAAACTTGAAAAGCTCATGTTTATGTTTCACTACCCCATAGTAGCCCATAGTAGCAAATCAGAATATGCCGACCAAAGGCCTGAGTTTCTTCTTGACAGGGCGCGGAAAGTTAATCCATTGCTGTCAGTTCTAAAACCGAAGCTCGTTCTGGTATGCCATGACTTATTTTCCCCGCACCCTTGTGGTGGAGCCATGTTTCTTCAAGCGAGTGATCATTTCCTCATGCTCTACTGTACCCTTGCAGTTTCCTGAAGATCTGAAGTCGCGGTGTCCATTAAAGGAGGATGCTCCATGGTCATACCTGTACTACTCCAAGGGCAAGACCATCGAGATCCCAAACATACGACAAGACTTCGAGGTGCGTCTTGCAACCGACGTCGCCTTCGGGCTGCAGCCTAGGCAGTTGGACAAGGCCATCGCCGTCGCGAGGCTGAGGGCAAAGCTCCACCTCAGCAACGGGCAGTACGTGCTGGTAGCGGCACCGAAGGTGGATCAGTCTGATCAATCGGAGCGGCAGCTGCTACACTGGGGAGCTGTCGATGCAGACCGCGTGTTGTCGGCGTTGCAGGAGAAGGGGATGGAATGTGCTTTTCCCGCAGACGGCGATGATAGCTCGGCGGGCTGCGAGCGCTCGATTTTGATTACCGGTCCGGGAGAAGCTCTGGTGAAGATGGCGCCTGAAAGGACGGTGATCTACTGCGACGATGAGAGTGCGACCAGGCAGATCTATGATGCTCTCAGCAGCGTTTGTAATGGGATCTAGGTACATTCAGGACCCACGTTCACGTTGGGATTCAACATGCTGTTCGTGAAGATGCCAGGTCATCTGAAGTACGTGGAATAGAAATAGAGAAACAATGCATCCGCTTTTTATTTCTTTTGCAGGGTTAACAAAAGGGAAGTAGTGGTACCTGTGTTTACCACCCTGATCCGCATCAGGCATGTCATGTCGGTCTGCGGCGAGGAGACTCCAACGGGGGCGACCTGAGAACACACGAGCTGTGGATCCGAGGAGAGGAGCTCGTCTCGTGTGTTCCCGGGTCGACCCAGCAGGAACTTCCTCGCGTGTCATCTTCTTATAAGCCGACCGAAATTTGTGGCTGTACATCCTCTTCTTCAGGCTTATTATAAGTTTATAACTAACCTGTAGCGATCGATTCTACTTATAGCTTCTCGTGCCACTCAAGGGAGGAAGGGGATGTGACGGGGAATGGATTGGTGTTGTACTACTGCATTTGTCATCGCAGGCACAGGCGAAGTACCAGTACGTACTACCATTCTCGGCGCGTCGATGCCGGAGAGAGATAGCCGGAGGGAGGGAGGGGGCGAGTACAGCTTGTTGTACTCCCGGCCGGCCCGGCAGTACAACGGCTTGTACTGCAGACTCTGCAGCCACCCGTTGTGATGCACAACCTTCGGGACACTCGTCACCCACCAGCTCTGATCTGGAGTGCGCCCCGTCCATCGCAAATTTACCACTGAACGTGTTAACATCCTATATGACGTGCCTTTCTGTCGGCACAATGCGACACTGCACAACAAAGAGTACGAGCATCGGTTATCGGAGGGAGCAGAAGATAACGAATGTGCACGACTGTGGTGCAATGAAAGGCCGTGCCCTCCTTCCTAGCGATCCATGTTCCACCTTCCTCTCCGCGCCCCCCTTCCATCGCGGTGCCCTCCTGCCGCCCGAGAGGGGGTTGCTGTGCCTGTGCCAACCCTAGAAATCTGAGGCTCTGTAGAATCCGAAGAAAAGAGACATTTTCACGGTTCATCCCTTTCAGCTACTCCCTCCGTTTCCAAAAAGACCACGACAAGTAGTTTGGAACGGAGGGAGTGATGTTTCGCAGCCGTCTCGACACTCATCCCAGATCGAACGGCTTTAAAGCTTCAATTGTAACTCTTGTTGACCGGATAATCCACGAGCTTCAAAATGTCACTGTTACCCACCGGTCGATAGCCAATGGCTTGCCCCTTTTACTGTTCATATTTATCTCCGCTTTATCTTCTAAAGGCTATAAAGCCATCCGTTCCCTTCGATATGGACATGACTTACCGTATAGGGTTAAACCCTAGCCGCCACCAACTATGGTTGCCCAAGCATTCGCTCCTAAGCGAGACTAATTCATAGCCTTCCACCTTACTCAAACTATGGTGCTCGAAGCATGAAGGGATTGGAAATTTACACCCAAACAACTTTATAATGTTCTCAGTAGTGCGTTTGCCGTGGAAGGCTCCAATTTGGTGGGGTTCTACATTTGGGACCCACCTTGAAATTTGGGATGATCTTTGTCAATTGAAAGATCATCCAAGGTAGAAATATAAATGTCAATAAACCTGTAATTTTTAAAGTATTTTTCTGAAGTAATGGATTTACTGAAGATTTTTTTAGAACAGCTCACAATGGAATTTTTGAAGTCAAAATGTATTTTCCAGAGGGAAATTTTGAACAGTGCTCGTACTCCCTCCGTTCCGGTGTATAAGTCATTCACGTAGTTTTAGGTCATCGATTTGAGGAATTAAATATGTGTGATATGTCATGAAAAGTATATCGCTAGATTTCTACACGGATGTAGTTTCTAAATATATTTTTTCCACATACAATACATATTTAGATGGTTAAATTGTTGACGAACTACGCGAATGACCTATACACCGGGACAGAGGTAGTACTGTATGCTGGGCTTCGCCCGTGGATCTTGAACTATGTGTCCCAACCCATGGATTCGTCGAACGAAATCCATTTCTTCCTGTGGGCTAAGCCCATCTCACTGACCCGGCCACTCCTCTCCTCTGATTCCCCACCCCATTCCCTTCCGCGGCCGGCGATGGCCGCCTCCCGCCGCCTGGCGCGGAAGCTCCCCTCCATCATCTCCAAGCACCAGCGCCTCATCTCGCCGGAGATCGAAACCCCGGAGGAGAGCCTCGAAATCTCCACCTCGCCCGCCTCCATCCCCCTCGACCCCACCCTGCCGCTCCTCCCGCTCGCGGTCTCCCACCTCTCGCCGCCGAGCCCACTCCCGTCGCTCCCCTCCGCGCACTCCTCCTCCCCGGAGGCGCTCCTCCGCCTCCTGCGCCGCGCACGGCACCACCCGCGCCTAGCGCCGCTCGACCTCCACCTCCTCCTCGCGGCCGCCGACGCCTCCTCGGCCTTCCGCCCCGACCACCGCCTCACGAGCCTCCTCGCCGCGCGCCTCGCGGCCTCCCGCCGCCTCCCCTCGCTGCGGCGCCTTCTCCAGCTCGTCCTCTCCCGTCCCTGCCCCTGCGCCGACGACTCCATCTTCGCCTGCCCCGACCTCCTCCCGACCTTCCGCAAGGCCATCCTCGCCTTCGCCACCTCCGGCGACGTCCCCGCGGCTTCCGAGGCCCTCGCGTCGCTCCGCCGCGCCGCGGACTCGCCCCTCCCCGCCGAGTTCTATAACATCATCCTCCACGCCCTGGCCCGTTTCCACCGCCACGACGACGCCATCCGCTTCTATGGCGAGATGACCAGCGTTCACCGCGTTCCCCCGGATGCCTACACCTTCAACATACTCATCAACAGCTCCTGCCGTGTCGAAGGCGTCGATGCCGCCATGCGGTGGTTTGAGGAGATGCGGCGCCGGAGCTGTGCGCCCACTGGTGTGAGCTTCAATACTCTTATGCGCGCGTTCTTCAGAGAAGGCAGGTACAAGGAAGGCCTTAAGGTTGCTCACGAGATGCTGCAGCTTGGGGCTGGGCTGTCGGTTGCTTCCATGGAGATTTTGATCGGTGGGTTGTGCCGTGGGGGCAAGGCTTTGAAAGCAGCGGAAGTGTTTGCGGAGTTTTTGGTGGATGCGGTGGTGCCGGAAGGGTATGATTGCTTGGATCTTGTTGAATCTCTGTGCCATGTTAGGAGGGTAGACAAAGCAATGGAAGTGGTGGAGTTGGTATTGGAGAGGAACAGGGCATCCTGCTTGAGTGTCCCTGCTGGCGTAACGGTTTTGGAGTGCTTGATGAAGGCGGGGAAGCTGGATGTGGTGTGCCGGTTGATGGAAAGGATGGTTGGGGAGGGGATTGTGCCGGATACAATTTCTTGTAACTGTATCTTTGAGGCACTTTGTGAAGCTGGGAGGATTTCTGATGCAAACAGGCTAAGGATTCTGGCTAAGGAGAAGGGTTTTTCAGCTGATGCTGCGACATATAGCATGCTTGTGCAGGGATTTGGTAGGCAAGGAAGGGTGAAGGAAGGCGAGGCTCTGTTGGATGAAATGCTTGATTCAGGGTTTATACCAAACATTGTGGCTTACAATAGGCTTCTTGATAGCTTACATGTGCTGAGATCTTTGTAATAACAAGTGAACTCCTCTAGGCATGTGTATGCTCCAAACATTTTTTGGCCACATGGAAGCATCAAACTGCAAGATGTCAGGGAGTTTGTGCATGTGTACGCTCCAAACATTTTCGAGCCACATGGAATCATCAAACTGCAAGATGTGAGAGAGCTTGTGCTTGGAATTCATGTGCACAGACTTCTGCAAGGTACAACAAAACAAGGGACACATGAGACCATCGGTGTTCATAATTGCATGACAGAAGTTACGAAGTTCCAAGCCTTGAAATGAGGTATTGTTTTAACTATGCCCTTTAACATGATCAGTATACTATTGTCGAATCACTTCTTACTTCTTTGTTAAAGTGTCATTAGTTGTTGTGTTGGCCTCATGGTATCTGTAAACAGTTATGCGAGTCGCTGATTTGTTTGTCCTTCCGTGGGATCTATATTTACCTTGTTTGTCAAGAATGCAATTGTGTAGCCTGTCAAGCCCGCATATAACTATATTTAAAGTCAACTTAGTACAATTCCCCATGTTTTCTCGTATTGATTCAGTCGATATCTTTTTTGATAAACCCATGTTGGTTGCCCAACTTCCGGGTTTCGAGATCTTATGGGTTTCAACTCCAGCCTACCCAAACTTTTTTGGGATTGAAAGGCTTTGTTGTTGCTGTTGAACCTAAGTTGGTTGCAATGTCGTATCAGTGCTGTCCATTGGCTACTCAATACTTCAAATGCAATCACACTTATTATTATTTTTTGTGACACATTGTGCTGTTTGAACTGTACAGTGTTGGGTGAATGTTTTGCACATCGTTTAAACTCTAATTATTCATCTTGCTATGCCAGGTTTGAGGACCTCCCTATTTGGAATTTTTGCCAACTTACAGAATCATGTTTCTGTATAGCATTTTCCTAATATCTCTCCGACCAATTGGTGCTAAGATCTGATTGACTTAAAAAGTCTTATCCCATCTGGTGAATAGCGATTTAACATCTGCACAGTTAGGAGGGCTGAATAATTTTGCAGGGATGCTACCTTTATATTCTCACTGTTATGTCTAGTGCCCAAATATTGTAGCTTTCCGGTGTCAACTAATTGGAGAGTTAGATATTTGGATATTAGACAGGAAAGATAAACATAAGGTAGAGATGAATAGCCTCAATAAGGAGCTACCTAGCCTATCTTACTGTAATTTTTCTTATATCTGGAGTCTAGATATTTTATCTAGAGATTGTAGACATGGGAAATACTTTGGTATGACATTTTACGAAGGGTGAATACCCCTCGACTTCAAGCTTTCAACTGATCATGAACCTGATAAGATGAGGTATTTGCGAAATGATTGAAAAACTCTTTAACAAGATGATAATTTCCTGGGCCTGAGCAGCATACTGGAAAATAAGCATGTTCGAAGCTGACGGGTTGTTTCCCTTTCAGCATAACCATGTTTGGGCTGGACGATTGGCAAGTCTGATAAGTTTAGTGATTTTGTTTACGCACTCTTAGGAATATTGCATGCAAATAAATCAGTGCTTCAGCTTACCTGTTCTCTCAATTATAAGTCAGTATCGGTACCGGCCATCTACTTCAGTAACTAGTAGAACGCCCGTGCGTTGCCATGGGCCTTTAAATTCTTTTTTTCGATATTGTTGTATTGAACATGATTAATTTTTGGCCCGTACAACCTACATCGTCTTAGGACCGTTGTCGATGGAATTTTTTTGTTTTGAATATGAACATAGTCCATCTCCATCTCCATCTCTCTAT